>JAXIVJ010017340.1:0-7500 GCA_036785665.1 Chirona hameri
CACACACAGCACGAAGACACACACACACGACACACAGACAGACACACACACACACACACACACACACACACGACAGACACACACACTCACACAACACACACACACACACAGACAGACACACACACACAGACACCACACACACACACACACACAGCACAGACACACACACACACACAGCACAGACACACACACACACACACAGACAGACACACACACACACACACAGACAGACACACACACACACAGACAGACACACACACACACACACACACACAGACAGCACACACAGACACACACACACACACACAGCACAGACACACACACACACACACACAGACAGACACACACACAGACACAACACACAGACACACACACAGACACACACACAGACACACACACAGACAGACACACACACACACACACACACAGACACACACACACAGACACACACACAGACACACACACAGACACACACACACAGACACACACACAGACACACACACAGACACACACACAGACACACACACAGACACACACACAGACACACACACAGACACACACACAGACACACACACAGACACACACACAGACACACACACAGACACACACACAGACACACACACAGACACACACACAGACACACACACAGACACACACACAGACACACACACAGACACACACACAGACACACACACAGACACACACACAGACACACACACAGACACACACACAGACACACACACAGACACACACACAGACACACACACAGACACACACACAGACACACACACAGACACACACACACAGACACACACACAGACACACACACAGACACACACACAGACACACACACAGACACACACACAGACACACACACAGACACACACACACAGACACACACACAGACACACACACAGACACACACACAGACACACACACAGACACACACACAGACACACACACAGACACACACACAGACACACACACAGACACACACACAGACACACACACAGACACACACACAGACACACACACAGACACACACACAGACACACACACAGACACACACACAGACACACACACAGACACACACACAGACACACACACAGACACACACACAGACACACACACAGACACACACACAGACACACACACAGACACACACACAGACACACACACAGACACACACACAGACACACACACAGACACACACACAGCACACACACACAGACACACACACAGACACACACACAGACACACACACAGACACACACACAGACACACACACAGACACACACACACAGACACACACACAGACACACACACAGACACACACACAGACACACACACACACACGACACACACACAGACACACACACAGACACACACACAGACACACACACAGACACACACACAGACACACACACACAGACACACACACAGACACACACACAGACACACACACACAGACACACACACAGACACACACACAGACACACACACAGACACACACACAGACACACACACAGACACACACACAGACACACACACAGACACACACACAGACACACACACAGACACACACACAGACACACACACAGACACACACACAGACACACACACACAGACACACACACAGACACACACACAGACACACACACACAGACACACACACAGACACACACACAGACACACACACAGACACACACACAGACACACACACACAGACACACACACAGACACACACACAGACACACACACACAGACACACACACACAGACACACACACACAGACACACACACACAGACACACACACACACAGACACACACACACAGACACACACACACAGACACACACACAGACACACACACACACACACAGCACACACACACAGACACACACACAGACACACACACAGACACACACACAGACACACACACACAGACACACACACACAGACACACACACACAGACACACACACACAGACACACACACACAGACACACACACACAGACACACACACACAGACACACACACACAGACACACACACACAGACACACACACACACAGACACACACACACAGACACACACACACAGACACACACACACAGACACACACACACAGACACACACACACAGACACACACACACAGACACACACACACAGACACACACACACAGACACACACACACAGACACACACACACACAGACACACACACACAGACACACACACACAGACACACACACACAGACACACACACACAGACACACACACACACAGACACACACACACAGACACACACACACAGACACACACACACAGACACACACACACAGACACACACACACAGACACACCACACAGACACACACACACAGACACACACACACAGACACACACACACAGACACACACACACAGACACACACACACAGACACACACACACAGACACACACACACAGACACACACACACAGACACACACACACAGACACACACACACAGACACACACACACAGACACACACACACAGACACACACACACAGACACACACACACAGACACACACACACACAGACACACACACACAGACACACACACACAGACACACACACACAGACACACACACACAGACACACACACACAGACACACACACACAGACACACACACACAGACACACACACACAGACACACACACACAGACACACACACACAGACACACACACACAGACACACACACAGACACACACACACAGACACACACACACAGACACACACACACACAGACACACACACACAGACACACACACACAGACACACACACACAGACACACACACACAGACACACACACACACAGACACACACACAGACACACACACACAGACACACACACACAGACACACACACACAGACACACACACACAGACACACACACACAGACACACACACACAGACACACACACACCCACAGACACACACACAGACACACACACACAGACACACACACACAGACACACACACACAGACACACACACACAGACACACACACACAGACACACACACACAGACACACACACACAGACACACACACACAGACACACACACACAGACACACACACACAGACACACACACACAGACACACACACACAGACACACACACACAGACACACACACACAGACACACACACACAGACACACACACACAGACACACACACACAGACACACACACACAGACACACACACACAGACACACACACACAGACACACACACAAGACACACACACACACACACAGACACACACACACAGACACACACACACACAGACACACACACACAGACACACACACACAGACACACACACACAGACACACACACACAGACACACACACACAGACACACACACACAGACACACACACACAGACACACACACACAGACACACACACACAGACACACACACACAGACACACACACACAGACACACACACACACACACACACACACACACACACACACACACACACACACACACACACACACACACACACACACACACACACACACACACACACAACACACACACACACACACACACACACACACACACACACACACACACACACACACACACACACACACACACACACACACACACACACACACACACACACACACACACACACACACACACACACACACACACACACACACACACACACACACACACACACACACACACACACACAACACACACACACACACACACACACACACACACACACACACACACACACACACACACACACACACACACACACACACACACACACACACACACACACACACACACACACACACACACACACACACACACACACACACACACACACACACACACACACACACACACACACACACACACACACACACACACACACACACACACACACACACACACACACACACACACACACACACACACACACACACACACACACACACACACACACACACACACACACACACACACACACACACACACACACACACACACACACACACACACACACACACACACACACACACACACACACACACACACACACACACACACACACACACACACACACACACACACACAGAGACACAGAGACACAGAGACACCCAGACACAGAGACACCCAGACACACCCAGACACACACAGACACACACCCAGACACACACAGACACACACCCAGACACACCCAGACACACACCCAGACACACCCAGACACACCCAGACACACCCAGACACACCCAGACACACACCGACACACCCAGACACACACCGACACACCCAGACACACCCAGACACACCCAGACACACACAGACACACACACAGACACACCCAGACACACACACAGACACACACACACACACACACACACACACACAGACACAACCAGACACACACACACAGACACAACCAGACACACACACGGACACAACCAGACACACACACACAGACACAACCAGACACACACACAGACACAACCAGACACACACACACAGACACAACCAGACACACACACACAGACACAACCAGACACACACACACAGACACAACCAGACACACACACACAGACACAACCAGACACACACACACACACAGACACAACCAGACACACACACACACACAGACACAACCAGACACACACACACACAGACACAACCAGACACACACACACACACAGACACAACCAGACACACACACACACAGACACAACCAGACACACACACACACAGACACAACCAGACACACACACACACAGACACAACCAGACACACACACACACAGACACAACCAGACACACACACACACAGACACAACCAGACACACACACACAGACACAACCAGACACACACACACACAGACACAACCAGACACACACACACACACACAGACACAACCAGACACTACACACACAGACACAACCAGACACACACACACACACACAGACACAACCAGACACACACACAGACACAACCAGACACACACACACAGACACAACCAGACACACACACACAGACACAACCAGACATACACACACAGACACAACCAGACACACACACACACAGACACACACACACACACAGACACCCAGACCCCCCCCCCCCCCCCAGAAACCCCCCCCCCCCCAGACACACAGACACACACACACACACACACACACACACACACACACACACACACACACACACACACACACACACACACACACACACACACACACACACACAGACACAGACACAGACACAGACACAGACACAGACACAGACACAGACACAGACACAGACACAGACACAGACACAGACACAGACACAGACACAGACACAGACACAGACACAGACACAGACACAGACACAGACACAGACACAGACACAGACACAGACACAGACACAGACACAGACACAGACACAGACACAGACACAGACACAGACACAGACACAGACACAGACACAGACACAGACACAGACACAGACACAGACACAGACACAGACACAGACACAGACACAGACACAGACACAGACACAGACACAGACACAGACACAGACACAGACACAGACACAGACACAGACACAGACACAGACACAGACACAGACACAGACACAGACACAGACACAGACACAGACACAGACACAGACACAGACACAGACACAGACACAGACACAGACACAGACACAGACACAGACACAGACACAGACACAGACACAGACACAGACACAGACACAGACACAGACACAGACACAGACACAGACACAGACACAGACACAGACACAGACACAGACACAGACACAGACACAGACACAGACACAGACACAGACACAGACACAGACACAGACACAGACACACACACACACACACACACACACACACACACACACACACACACACACACACACACACACACACACACACACACACACACACACACACACACACACACACACACACACACACACACACACACACACACAGAGACACAGACACAGACACAGACACAGACACAGACACAGACACAGACACAGACACAGACACAGACACAGACACAGACACAGACACAGACACAGACACAGACACAGACACAGACACAGACACAGACACAGACACAGACACAGACACAGACACAGACACAGACACAGACACAGACACAGACACAGACACAGACACAGACACAGACACAGACACAGACACAGACACAGACACAGACACAGACACAGACACAGACACAGACACAGACACAGACACAGACACAGACACAGACACAGACACAGACACAGACACAGACACAGACACAGACACAGACACAGACACAGACACAGACACAGACACAGACACAGACACAGACACAGACACAGACACAGACACAGACACAGACACAGACACAGACACAGACACAGACACAGACACAGACACAGACACAGACACAGACACAGACACAGACACAGACACAGACACAGACACAGACACAGACACAGACACAGACACAGACACAGACACAGACACAGACACAGACACAGACACAGACACAGACACAGACACAGACACAGACACAGACACAGACACAGACACAGACACAGACACAGACACAGACACAGACACAGACACAGACACAGACACAGACACAGACACAGACACAGACACAGACACAGACACAGACACAGACACAGACACAGACACAGACACAGACACAGACACAGACACAGACACAGACACAGACACAGACACAGACACAGACACAGACAC
Source organism: Chirona hameri (assembly GCA_036785665.1). Taxonomy (NCBI): domain Eukaryota; kingdom Metazoa; phylum Arthropoda; class Thecostraca; order Balanomorpha; family Balanidae; genus Chirona; species Chirona hameri. The sequence continues at coordinate 6,799 of JAXIVJ010017340.1, forward strand.
AGACACAGACACAGACACAGACACAGACACAGACACAGACACAGACACAGACACAGACACAGACACAGACACAGACACAGACACAGACACAGACACAGACACAGACACAGACACAGACACAGACACAGACACAGACACAGACACAGACACAGACACAGACACAGACACAGACACAGACACAGACACAGACACAGACACAGACACAGACACAGACACAGACACAGACACAGACACAGACACAGACACAGACACAGACACAGACACAGACACAGACACAGACACAGACACAGACACAGACACAGACACAGACACAGACACAGACACAGACACAGACACAGACACAGACACAGACACAGACACAGACACAGACACAGACACAGACACAGACACAGACACAGACACAGACACAGACACAGACACAGACACAGACACAGACACAGACACAGACACAGACACAGACACAGACACAGACACAGACACAGACACAGACACAGACACAGACACAGACACAGACACAGACACAGACACAGACACAGACACAGACACAGACACAGACACAGACACAGACACAGACACAGACACAGACACAGACACAGACACAGACACAGACACAGACACAGACACAGACACAGACACAGACACAGACACAGACACAGACACAGACACAGACACAGACACAGACACAGACACAGACACAGACAC
>JAXIVJ010017340.1:25000-26415 GCA_036785665.1 Chirona hameri
CAGACACACACACACAGACACACACACACAGACACACACACACAGACACACACACACAGACACACACACACAGACACACACACACAGACACACACACACAGACACACACACACAGACACACACACACACAGACACACACACACAGACACACACACCCAGACACACACACCCAGACACACACACCCAGACACACACACACAGACACACACACACAGACACACACACACAGACACACACACACAGACACACACACACAGACACACACACACAGACACACACACACACAGACACACACACACACAGACACACACACACAGACACACACACACAGACACACACACACAGACACACACACACAGACACACACACACCCAGACACACACACACCCAGACACACACACCCAGACACACACACACAGACACACACACACAGACACACACACACAGACACACACACACAGACACACACACACAGACACACACACACAGACACACACACACAGACACACACACACAGACACACACACACAGACACACACACACAGACACACACACACAGACACACACACACAGACACACACACACAGACACACACACACAGACACACACACACAGACACACACACACAGACACACACACACAGACACACACACACACAGACACACACACACAGACACACACACACACACACACACACACACACAGACACACACACACAGACACACACACACAGACACACACACACAGACACACACACACAGACACACACACACAGACACACACACACAGACACACACACACAGACACACACACACAGACACACACACACAGACACACACACACAGACACACACACAGACACACACACACAGACACACACACACAGACACACACACACAGACACACACACACAGACACACACACACAGACACACACACACAGACACACACACACAGACACACACACACAGACACACACACACAGACACACACACACAGCACACACAGGACACACACACACAGACACACACACACAGACACACACACACAGACACACACACACAGACACACACACACAGACACACACACAGACACACACACAGACACACACACAGACACACACACACAGACACACACACACAGACACACACACACAGACACAGCACACACAGACACACACACACAGACACACACACACAGACACACACACACAGGACACACACACACAGACACACACACACACAGACACCACACACACAGACACACACACACCAGACACACACAGCACAGACACACACACACAGACACTCACACACAGACACACACACACAGACACACACACACAGACACGACACACACAGACACACACACACAGACACACACACACTGACACACAACACACAGACACACACCTCGA
>JAXIVJ010017341.1:0-26412 GCA_036785665.1 Chirona hameri
CCTGCCGAAATCTACCTAGCTCTATCTCTGCCTGAAAATATATCTGATGTAAGTGGTAGACATAATTGTCTACCATTTCCATCAGATGCCGACGCTTCCATCTTCCACGGACGAAGAGGCGCCTCTCTTCCAAATTCAATTGTAGCCACGTCGTTGCGGTGCTTGTTGAAGTCATTCCCCTTAGCGCATTTGACAATCGCGCCCGCCTGACTTCTTCTTGCACCAAGAAGAGTTGGCAGGGAGAGATGTTCGAGTTGATGCATGGGGCTGGCGCCGCGACTCGTGCTAACTCGTCCTATTTACCCTTGACTGGGATGACCTGCGTCGGTGGCAGCGGCCTGAGTAAGATGAAGTCAATGCGCGGGGAGGAACGTGCCGAAAGTTTATGACACGTAAATCCTTCAACTTTAAATTCCGCCTGTCAGCAAATATTGCGCGATCGGATATGGTCCATGCAAACAGCTCTGATTAGCGAGGGGCGGCGACACCATGGTGTCGACGCGAAACGCATTCAAACGTAAGGTTTGAACCAAGTACAAATATGCGCTCAGCTTTAGCTGACAGCACGAGGATAGACCGTTCACCGTAAGTCCAGGAGCTTCCCCGTCTCGGCATACAACTTTTTCTAGCGGGGAAAGTCATTTAGGGCAGCCCCTGCCTTGTCCGGAGTGATAAACTGATTATGCCTCAATTGAAGGAATAACATCACAGAAACTATTGTTCTTCTTGTCTCCCATCAATGACACTCAGTGGCGTGCGTATAAATTCACAAAGGGTCGGCTTCAGGGCCATCACTCGGTCTTAGGGGCTCTAGGTCTGAGGGAGCCCCGTCAGCCTGAGGAGACCCTTTGTCAGCCTGTGGGCTGACAAAGGGTCCTGATTGTTCCGTTCCTGTTCTGTTCCGTCTGAGGGGCCTTTGGTTGGCGTGAGGGGCCCATGGTCGGGTTGAGGGGATCCTCCGGCGCCCTGAATTTGGGATCTTTGTCGGCCTGATGGGCCCACAGTCAACCTGAGCGGTCCTCGGTCGGCTTGAGAGGACCTCGATCGGCCTGAAAGATAATTCGGTCGGCTTGAGCGGGCCCCCTGTCGACCTGAGGGGCCCTCGTGCGGCATGAGGAGCCCTTAGATGATTTATAGGCCTGATAGAACCCTTGTCATGCCTGAGCGGGTCCCAGACTGGCCTGAGAGAGCGATTGTCGAGGCCTGAGAGAGCCTCGCACCTCCGGCGGTCAATGGCCGGAGGGGCGCCGTCACTGGCCGGAAGGGTGCCGCCGTTGGCTCTAGAGGGGCACCGTCATTGGCCGAAGGGGCACTGTAACTGGCCGATGGGGCGTCGTCACTGGCCGCAAGAGTGCCGTCACTGACCGGAGGAGTGCCATCACTGGCCAGATGGGCGCCGTCACTAGCCGAAGTGGCGCTGCCACTGGCTAGAGGGGCGCCGTCATTAGCTAGAGGGGCGCCGTCACTGGCCAGATGGGCGCCGCCATTAGATGGAGGGGCGCCGTCACTGAACAGCGTGGCGCTGTCATTGGCTGGAGGGGCGCAGTCACTGGCCGGGGTCGCCGTCATTTGCCGGTGGGGTGCCGTCACTGGTCGGAGGGGCGCCGTCATTAGCTGGAGGGGTGCAGTCACTGGCCAGAGGGGCGCCGTCACTAGCCAGAGGGGCGCCGTCACTGGCCAGAGGGGCGCTGTCATTAGCCGGAGGGGTGCCGTCTATGACACGGGGTTCCGTCACTGGCCGCAAAAGCACCGTCACTGGCCGGAGGGGCGTCCTCACTGGCTGGAGGGGCGCCGTCACCTGGCCATAGGGCGGCACATGGCTAGGTAGCGACATCTGACCTAAGGGCGGTGCCCCGCCAGAACGCGGTACGTGACCTGAGGACGGGACCTGGCCTGAGGGCGGCACCTGGCTTGAAAGCGGCACCTGGCTTGAAGGCGGCACCTGACCAGGGGGCGGCATCTGGCTTGAGGGCGGCACATGACCAGAGGGCGGCACATGACCTGAGGGCAGCACATGACTTGAGGGCGGCACATGACCTGAAGGCGGTACCTGGCCAGGGGCGGCACCTTGCCTGAGGGCGGCTCCTGATCTTAGTGCAGCAAATGGCAGATATCAAACCCCGTAAGCATGTTTATTTCCACGACTTGGGCGCGGAAATTGATCTGCTTACGAGGCCCTTCCGCGCCTTCGGCGCGGAGGGAGGCGGGGGGGGGGGGGGGGGGAGGCCGCCCCCCCTGTATCCGCCCCTGCTGATGCACTAAGTTTGGCGTAGTTAACTAAAAAATCCCGGAAGCAGGAACACTACGCAAATAAAGTGTACCCTCCCCCCGCTCCTCCGGGATAAAAGTAGCATCCATCGCGGACGCGACCCCCAATGAGCACAGGGTCAGGGAATTGTACTTGTCACCTGCACGGCGGCGTCCCCGCTTTAAAGTTTAAAAAGTTTGGGTTCGCAAAAATTGTCTGTCATAGCCTATTTTGCGGCACGTGCCACGTGGCACTGATCGACCCGAGACCGACACCATTATCCATAGCACGTCTGGCCGTTTCGAAAGGTGCCATCCCGTTCCTATAGGCACATCAGTTTGGACAGAGTCAAAAACATTTGGACACACTGACAGACAGGTCAGGCCAAGGTCTGGCCGAACTTTTCAGCGACCTCCAAGAATTAAATCTTCAGATATAAAAGCATGTTATGCGTCCGTCCCTGTAGCTCAGTTGGGAGAGTGCCGGACTTCTGACCTTACCCGGTAGTGGCAGCCCGGGTTCGAGTCGCTTCGGCGCTGGCTATTTGCCCCTGACTGGGATGGCCTGTGGTCAGTGGCAGCGGTCGCACTCAAGGTCAGGTGACGTCAGAAGCACTCAAGGTCAGGTGACGTCAGAGGCACTCAAGGTCAGGTGACGTCAAAGGGCGGGGCGGACCGTGTCCAGGTATGTTGGGCACGTAAAACTTTCGCTTCTAAATTCTGCCGGACGCCAGGAATTGCTTGATCGGGTGGTGGGGTCAGGTCCTGCCCAACAAGCTATGCTTAGCGCAGGGCCTGACCTAGGAAATCCATCCATTCAAAAACATTCTGATTTTTTATTTATTAATAAAGATAATAAATCACAAACTGAAACAAGTGTTTCAGCTCGAATGGTGACCAAAAACTGGTTGCAGCAGAGGAACACTGGCGGTGGAACACTCCCACCCGGCCCCCTGTTCCTACACAACACATGGTGTCATCATTCCAGAAGTGCTTCTCAGTGAAAGTTACGGCGTTGTCATGGAAAAGCTATCAGGACGATGGCCGTAAATACTACTCAATAATGACAGGACGATGTCTCCCACAGGTGCGTCGCCATGTCCACGGCGGAGGAGAGGCGCTGCTGCGGCGTCGACACGTGTCTCACGGAAGACGCAGTGAGTGTTGCTTACAGATTCAAAATAGATCACCAATGATATGTAATCTTATCCCTATTTATCATAAGCATAATGCATATCCGAAGTCAGTAACGTCGCTCGTGTAGCGTCGACTAAAACAAATGGGGACATGTTCCTTGTTGGAACAGAAAACTGATTTAAGAAGAGGGACGTTGTCGTTCATGGTATACTTCATTGTTTATGGCCAACGGTCTCTGCTATATTTGCCAACGAATGTTTAACGCGTAATTACATTCTTTCAGCAACTGAAGCTGGTTGTCCTCACCGAGGCTAACGTGGCAGCCGCTATGGTTTACCATGCGGAAACGAGAGGGGCGCCCCTCCGCCGGCTGGAGGGAGACGCCGAACCCGGCGCCTTCAACCGCGCCCGGCGCCACCAGGCCTACCGGCAATTCGTCATGTGGCGGTAATTTGACTAGGTCTTCGTATTGAGCTCGTTTCATATATCTATTCCGCAGTTGTGGGTGTGGGTGTGGGTGTGGGTGTGGGTGTGGGTGTGGGTGTGGGTGTGGGTGTGGGTGTGGGTGTGGGTGTGGGTGTGTGTGTGTGTGTGTGTGTGTGTGTGTGTGTGTGTGTGTGTGTGTGTGTGTGTGTGTGTGTGTGTGTGTGTGTGTGTGTGTGTGTGTGTGTGTGTGTGTGTGTCCTAGCATTAGGAAATTTGGGTGGAAAACGACACCCTATGGATACTATTTTTCCACCCTTTTTCCTGAATTTTACTGTGAATTTTCCACTCCTTATTTTACAATGGATTGGATAATTGTATGTATGTATGTATTCGTAAAAATCTCCACATCGTGGCTCTTCCGATTTCAGAGTCAATACAGTAAACTCAATTATAAAAGCACAAATCAATAAACTCGTTTAAAATCACTACGCTCCATCACCCTTTAGCCATCTCAGTACACCCGCGTGAAAAAGACCGGGCGACTCACTATCCTAAGCTGAGCCGGTAGACGGTTCCAGGCTGTGGTGGCTCGACATAGAAATGACCGGCGAGCGAGCTCCGTGCGCACGCGTGGAGTTTGCAGCATCATGCTCTCTGATCCCCGCGTGGTCCGGTCGGATACGTTTGCACGAGGCCACACAGTGCGCGCAGATGGTCAGGCGACTTCGGCGACCTCAGTATCTGGTAGAGTACCACCAAGTCATGTTCAGTCAGCAGCTCTTCTACTTTAAACCACCCAAGTGACTACAGAGCGGGATAAATGTGTTGTGACCTTCTCAGTCCTGTGATGATCCTGGCACCAAAATTTAAAGCCTTCTGTATCCTATACTTTTGAGCTTTTGAGCAGCTTCCCCACACAGTCAGGCAGTATATGATGTGGGGATGAACAAGCGCTTCGATTATGGTCTGTCTTGTCTTGGGTGGTAATTGATGGCTCAGCTTCGCCAATCCCACCAATATACTGTAGCAACGCCTGACGATGGCAGATATTTGGAGTTCCCAATTTAAACCAGAGTCTAATATTACCCCCCGAGGACATTATGGCCACCTCAACTGATGACCTGCGCCGCCTCAAGGACACCACGCGACAAAACAGGTGACAATGCTGCCGAGTTGAGGTGTGGAGGGGAAAGGTATGGAGTGGTGCAGTTTGGAGATATTTGTGTGACAAAACAGTAGGGATGCATTGATAGATGAATTGATGTGTTAAGATTCAGTGTCAAATTGTCCAATAAAATGCTGAATAGTTCCAAATGTCGTGTGAAGAAGATACTGTATTACATCTATTTGTGAATTTCATGTTTTCTTTATAAACAAAAGTGTGACAACACTAGCTTGCAACAGAAGTGTTGGCCATTTGAGTTCCATTTGGTCGACCGATTGTATTGCAGGCTATCGTGATTGATGTGACTGTTGCAGACACTCGATAAGTAGCTGACGCCATTTTCAATGTACTGATTTCGGCATGCTTATGATCTTTGGCAGGGAGCTGGATAGTGGACATCGTTGAGCCGAGGTCGCGGCCGGCCGCTGGCGCTGATCGTCTGCCGCTACCACGACGTGCTGGTGACGCTGTTGGGACGCGGTGCCGACCGCGCGAGTGTTGCGCCCGTCCCGTGCCCGTGTTGCGCCCGTCGGTGTCGTCGGTGCCGACGGCTGGACGCCGCTCCACCAACGCGTTGGGCCGGACAGCTGGCCCATCAGCGCCATGTATGTATGTATGTATGTATGTATGTATGTATGTATGTATGTATGTATGTATGTATGTATGTATGTATGTATGTATGTATGTATGTATGTATGTATGTATGTATGTATGTATGTATGTATGTATGTATGTATGTATGTATGTATGTATGTATGTATGTATGTATGTATGTATGTATGTATGTATGTATGTATGTATGTATGTATGTATGTATGTATGTATGTATGTATGTATGTATGTATGTATGTCTGTATGTATGTATGTCTGTCTGTCTGTCTGTCTGTCTGTCTGTCTGTCTGTCTGTCTGTCTGTCTGTCTGTCTGTCTGTCTGTCTGTCTGTCTGTCTGTCTGTCTGTCTGTCTGTCTGTCTGTCTGTCTGTCTGTCTGTCTGTCTGTCTGTCTGTCTGTCTGTCTGTCTGTCTGTCTGTCTGTCTGTCTGTCTGTCTGTCTGTCTGTCTGTCTGTCTGTCTGTCTGTCTGTCTGTCTGTCTGTCTGTCTGTCTGTCTGTCTGTCTGTCTGTCTGTCTGTCTGTCTGTCTGTCTGTCTGTCTGTCTGTCTGTCTGTCTGTCTGTCTGTCTGTCTGTCTGTCTGTCTGTCTGTCTGTCTGTCTGTCTGTCTGTCTGTCTGTCTGTCTGTCTGTCTGTCTGTCTGTCTGTCTGTCTGTCTGTCTGTCTGTCTGTCTGTCTGTCTGTCTGTCTGTCTGTCTGTCTGTCTGTCTGTCTGTCTGTCTGTCTGTCTGTCTGTCTGTCTGTCTGTCTGTCTGTCTGTCTGTCTGTCTGTCTGTCTGTCTGTCTGTCTGTCTGTCTGTCTGTCTGTCTGTCTGTCTGTCTGTCTGTCTGTCTGTCTGTCTGTCTGTCTGTCTGTCTGTCTGTCTGTCTGTCTGTCTGTCTGTCTGTCTGTCTGTCTGTCTGTCTGTCTGTCTGTCTGTCTGTCTGTCTGTCTGTCTGTCTGTCTGTCTGTCTGTCTGTCTGTCTGTCTGTCTGTCTGTCTGTCTGTCTGTCTGTCTGTCTGTCTGTCTGTCTGTCTGTCTGTCTGTCTGTCTGTCTGTCTGTCTGTCTGTCTGTCTGTCTGTCTGTCTGTCTGTCTGTCTGTCTGTCTGTCTGTCTGTCTGTCTGTCTGTCTGTCTGTCTGTCTGTCTGTCTGTCTGTCTGTCTGTCTGTCTGTCTGTCTGTCTGTCTGTCTGTCTGTCTGTCTGTCTGTCTGTCTGTCTGTCTGTCTGTCTGTCTGTCTGTCTGTCTGTCTGTCTGTCTGTCTGTCTGTCTGTCTGTCTGTCTGTCTGTCTGTCTGTCTGTCTGTCTGTCTGTCTGTATGTCTGTATGTCTGTATGTCTGTATGTCTGTATGTCTGTATGTCTGTATGTCTGTATGTCTGTATGTCTGTATGTCTGTATGTCTGTATGTCTGTATGTCTGTATGTCTGTATGTCTGTATGTCTGTATGTCTGTATGTCTGTATGTCTGTATGTCTGTATGTCTGTATGTCTGTATGTCTGTATGTCTGTATGTCTGTATGTCTGTATGTCTGTATGTCTGTATGTCTGTATGTCTGTATGTCTGTATGTCTGTATGTCTGTATGTCTGTATGTCTGTATGTCTGTATGTCTGTATGTCTGTATGTCTGTATGTCTGTATGTCTGTATGTCTGTATGTCTGTATGTCTGTATGTCTGTATGTCTGTATGTCTGTATGTCTGTATGTCTGTATGTCTGTATGTCTGTATGTCTGTATGTCTGTATGTCTGTATGTCTGTATGTCTGTATGTCTGTATGTCTGTATGTCTGTATGTCTGTATGTCTGTATGTCTGTATGTCTGTATGTCTGTATGTCTGTATGTCTGTATGTCTGTATGTCTGTATGTCTGTATGTCTGTATGTCTGTATGTCTGTATGTCTGTATGTCTGTATGTCTGTATGTCTGTATGTCTGTATGTCTGTATGTCTGTATGTCTGTATGTCTGTATGTCTGTATGTCTGTATGTCTGTATGTCTGTATGTCTGTATGTCTGTATGTCTGTATGTCTGTATGTCTGTATGTCTGTATGTCTGTATGTCTGTATGTCTGTATGTCTGTATGTCTGTATGTCTGTATGTCTGTATGTCTGTATGTCTGTATGTCTGTATGTCTGTATGTCTGTATGTCTGTATGTCTGTATGTCTGTATGTCTGTATGTCTGTATGTCTGTATGTCTGTATGTCTGTATGTCTGTATGTCTGTATGTCTGTATGTCTGTATGTCTGTATGTCTGTATGTCTGTATGTCTGTATGTCTGTATGTCTGTATGTCTGTATGTCTGTATGTCTGTATGTCTGTATGTCTGTATGTCTGTATGTCTGTATGTCTGTATGTCTGTATGTCTGTATGTCTGTATGTCTGTATGTCTGTATGTCTGTATGTCTGTATGTCTGTATGTCTGTATGTCTGTATGTCTGTATGTCTGTATGTCTGTATGTCTGTATGTCTGTATGTCTGTATGTCTGTATGTCTGTATGTCTGTATGTCTGTATGTCTGTATGTCTGTATGTCTGTATGTCTGTATGTCTGTATGTCTGTATGTCTGTATGTCTGTATGTCTGTATGTCTGTATGTCTGTATGTCTGTATGTCTGTATGTCTGTATGTCTGTATGTCTGTATGTCTGTATGTCTGTATGTCTGTATGTCTGTATGTCTGTATGTCTGTATGTCTGTATGTCTGTATGTCTGTATGTCTGTATGTCTGTATGTCTGTATGTCTGTATGTCTGTATGTCTGTATGTCTGTATGTCTGTATGTCTGTATGTCTGTATGTCTGTATGTCTGTATGTCTGTATGTCTGTATGTCTGTATGTCTGTATGTCTGTATGTCTGTATGTCTGTATGTCTGTATGTCTGTATGTCTGTATGTCTGTATGTCTGTATGTCTGTATGTCTGTATGTCTGTATGTCTGTATGTCTGTATGTCTGTATGTCTGTATGTCTGTATGTCTGTATGTCTGTATGTCTGTATGTCTGTATGTCTGTATGTCTGTATGTCTGTATGTCTGTATGTCTGTATGTCTGTATGTCTGTATGTCTGTATGTCTGTATGTCTGTATGTCTGTATGTCTGTATGTCTGTATGTCTGTATGTCTGTATGTCTGTATGTCTGTATGTCTGTATGTCTGTATGTCTGTATGTCTGTATGTCTGTATGTCTGTATGTCTGTATGTCTGTATGTCTGTATGTCTGTATGTCTGTATGTCTGTATGTCTGTATGTCTGTATGTCTGTATGTCTGTATGTCTGTATGTCTGTATGTCTGTATGTCTGTATGTCTGTATGTCTGTATGTCTGTATGTCTGTATGTCTGTATGTCTGTATGTCTGTATGTCTGTATGTCTGTATGTCTGTATGTCTGTATGTCTGTATGTCTGTATGTCTGTATGTCTGTATGTCTGTATGTCTGTATGTCTGTATGTCTGTATGTCTGTATGTCTGTATGTCTGTATGTCTGTATGTCTGTATGTCTGTATGTCTGTATGTCTGTATGTCTGTATGTCTGTATGTCTGTATGTCTGTATGTCTGTATGTCTGTATGTCTGTATGTCTGTATGTCTGTATGTCTGTATGTCTGTATGTCTGTATGTCTGTATGTCTGTATGTCTGTATGTCTGTATGTCTGTATGTCTGTATGTCTGTATGTCTGTATGTCTGTATGTCTGTATGTCTGTATGTCTGTATGTCTGTATGTCTGTATGTCTGTATGTCTGTATGTCTGTATGTCTGTATGTCTGTATGTCTGTATGTCTGTATGTCTGTATGTCTGTATGTCTGTATGTCTGTATGTCTGTATGTCTGTATGTCTGTATGTCTGTATGTCTGTATGTCTGTATGTCTGTATGTCTGTATGTCTGTATGTCTGTATGTCTGTATGTCTGTATGTCTGTATGTCTGTATGTCTGTATGTCTGTATGTCTGTATGTCTGTATGTCTGTATGTCTGTATGTCTGTATGTCTGTATGTCTGTATGTCTGTATGTCTGTATGTCTGTATGTCTGTATGTCTGTATGTCTGTATGTCTGTATGTCTGTATGTCTGTATGTCTGTATGTCTGTATGTCTGTATGTCTGTATGTCTGTATGTCTGTATGTCTGTATGTCTGTATGTCTGTATGTCTGTATGTCTGTATGTCTGTATGTCTGTATGTCTGTATGTCTGTATGTCTGTATGTCTGTATGTCTGTATGTCTGTATGTCTGTATGTCTGTATGTCTGTATGTCTGTATGTCTGTATGTCTGTATGTCTGTATGTCTGTATGTCTGTATGTCTGTATGTCTGTATGTCTGTATGTCTGTATGTCTGTATGTCTGTATGTCTGTATGTCTGTATGTCTGTATGTCTGTATGTCTGTATGTCTGTATGTCTGTATGTCTGTATGTCTGTATGTCTGTATGTCTGTATGTCTGTATGTCTGTATGTCTGTATGTCTGTATGTCTGTATGTCTGTATGTCTGTATGTCTGTATGTCTGTATGTCTGTATGTCTGTATGTCTGTATGTCTGTATGTCTGTATGTCTGTATGTCTGTATGTCTGTATGTCTGTATGTCTGTATGTCTGTATGTCTGTATGTCTGTATGTCTGTATGTCTGTATGTCTGTATGTCTGTATGTCTGTATGTCTGTATGTCTGTATGTCTGTATGTCTGTATGTCTGTATGTCTGTATGTCTGTATGTCTGTATGTCTGTATGTCTGTATGTCTGTATGTCTGTATGTCTGTATGTCTGTATGTCTGTATGTCTGTATGTCTGTATGTCTGTATGTCTGTATGTCTGTATGTCTGTATGTCTGTATGTCTGTATGTCTGTATGTCTGTATGTCTGTATGTCTGTATGTCTGTATGTCTGTATGTCTGTATGTCTGTATGTCTGTATGTCTGTATGTCTGTATGTCTGTATGTCTGTATGTCTGTATGTCTGTATGTCTGTATGTCTGTATGTCTGTATGTCTGTATGTCTGTATGTCTGTATGTCTGTATGTCTGTATGTCTGTATGTCTGTATGTCTGTATGTCTGTATGTCTGTATGTCTGTATGTCTGTATGTCTGTATGTCTGTATGTCTGTATGTCTGTATGTCTGTATGTCTGTATGTCTGTATGTCTGTATGTCTGTATGTCTGTATGTCTGTATGTCTGTATGTCTGTATGTCTGTATGTCTGTATGTCTGTATGTCTGTATGTCTGTATGTCTGTATGTCTGTATGTCTGTATGTCTGTATGTCTGTATGTCTGTATGTCTGTATGTCTGTATGTCTGTATGTCTGTATGTCTGTATGTCTGTATGTCTGTATGTCTGTATGTCTGTATGTCTGTATGTCTGTATGTCTGTATGTCTGTATGTCTGTATGTCTGTATGTCTGTATGTCTGTATGTCTGTATGTCTGTATGTCTGTATGTCTGTATGTCTGTATGTCTGTATGTCTGTATGTCTGTATGTCTGTATGTCTGTATGTCTGTATGTCTGTATGTCTGTATGTCTGTATGTCTGTATGTCTGTATGTCTGTATGTCTGTATGTCTGTATGTCTGTATGTCTGTATGTCTGTATGTCTGTATGTCTGTATGTCTGTATGTCTGTATGTCTGTATGTCTGTATGTCTGTATGTCTGTATGTCTGTATGTCTGTATGTCTGTATGTCTGTATGTCTGTATGTCTGTATGTCTGTATGTCTGTATGTCTGTATGTCTGTATGTCTGTATGTCTGTATGTCTGTATGTCTGTATGTCTGTATGTCTGTATGTCTGTATGTCTGTATGTCTGTATGTCTGTATGTCTGTATGTCTGTATGTCTGTATGTCTGTATGTCTGTATGTCTGTATGTCTGTATGTCTGTATGTCTGTATGTCTGTATGTCTGTATGTCTGTATGTCTGTATGTCTGTATGTCTGTATGTCTGTATGTCTGTATGTCTGTATGTCTGTATGTCTGTATGTCTGTATGTCTGTATGTCTGTATGTCTGTATGTCTGTATGTCTGTATGTCTGTATGTCTGTATGTCTGTATGTCTGTATGTCTGTATGTCTGTATGTCTGTATGTCTGTATGTCTGTATGTCTGTATGTCTGTATGTCTGTATGTCTGTATGTCTGTATGTCTGTATGTCTGTATGTCTGTATGTCTGTATGTCTGTATGTCTGTATGTCTGTATGTCTGTATGTCTGTATGTCTGTATGTCTGTATGTCTGTATGTCTGTATGTCTGTATGTCTGTATGTCTGTATGTCTGTATGTCTGTATGTCTGTATGTCTGTATGTCTGTATGTCTGTATGTCTGTATGTCTGTATGTCTGTATGTCTGTATGTCTGTATGTCTGTATGTCTGTATGTCTGTATGTCTGTATGTCTGTATGTCTGTATGTCTGTATGTCTGTATGTCTGTATGTCTGTATGTCTGTATGTCTGTATGTCTGTATGTCTGTATGTCTGTATGTCTGTATGTCTGTATGTCTGTATGTCTGTATGTCTGTATGTCTGTATGTCTGTATGTCTGTATGTCTGTATGTCTGTATGTCTGTATGTCTGTATGTCTGTATGTCTGTATGTCTGTATGTCTGTATGTCTGTATGTCTGTATGTCTGTATGTCTGTATGTCTGTATGTCTGTATGTCTGTATGTCTGTATGTCTGTATGTCTGTATGTCTGTATGTCTGTATGTCTGTATGTCTGTATGTCTGTATGTCTGTATGTCTGTATGTCTGTATGTCTGTATGTCTGTATGTCTGTATGTCTGTATGTCTGTATGTCTGTATGTCTGTATGTCTGTATGTCTGTATGTCTGTATGTCTGTATGTCTGTATGTCTGTATGTCTGTATGTCTGTATGTCTGTATGTCTGTATGTCTGTATGTCTGTATGTCTGTATGTCTGTATGTCTGTATGTCTGTATGTCTGTATGTCTGTATGTCTGTATGTCTGTATGTCTGTATGTCTGTATGTCTGTATGTCTGTATGTCTGTATGTCTGTATGTCTGTATGTCTGTATGTCTGTATGTCTGTATGTCTGTATGTCTGTATGTCTGTATGTCTGTATGTCTGTATGTCTGTATGTCTGTATGTCTGTATGTCTGTATGTCTGTATGTCTGTATGTCTGTATGTCTGTATGTCTGTATGTCTGTATGTCTGTATGTCTGTATGTCTGTATGTCTGTATGTCTGTATGTCTGTATGTCTGTATGTCTGTATGTCTGTATGTCTGTATGTCTGTATGTCTGTATGTCTGTATGTCTGTATGTCTGTATGTCTGTATGTCTGTATGTCTGTATGTCTGTATGTCTGTATGTCTGTATGTCTGTATGTCTGTATGTCTGTATGTCTGTATGTCTGTATGTCTGTATGTCTGTATGTCTGTATGTCTGTATGTCTGTATGTCTGTATGTCTGTATGTCTGTATGTCTGTATGTCTGTATGTCTGTATGTCTGTATGTCTGTATGTCTGTATGTCTGTATGTCTGTATGTCTGTATGTCTGTATGTCTGTATGTCTGTATGTCTGTATGTCTGTATGTCTGTATGTCTGTATGTCTGTATGTCTGTATGTCTGTATGTCTGTATGTCTGTATGTCTGTATGTCTGTATGTCTGTATGTCTGTATGTCTGTATGTCTGTATGTCTGTATGTCTGTATGTCTGTATGTCTGTATGTCTGTATGTCTGTATGTCTGTATGTCTGTATGTCTGTATGTCTGTATGTCTGTATGTCTGTATGTCTGTATGTCTGTATGTCTGTATGTCTGTATGTCTGTATGTCTGTATGTCTGTATGTCTGTATGTCTGTATGTCTGTATGTCTGTATGTCTGTATGTCTGTATGTCTGTATGTCTGTATGTCTGTATGTCTGTATGTCTGTATGTCTGTATGTCTGTATGTCTGTATGTCTGTATGTCTGTATGTCTGTATGTCTGTATGTCTGTATGTCTGTATGTCTGTATGTCTGTATGTCTGTATGTCTGTATGTCTGTATGTCTGTATGTCTGTATGTCTGTATGTCTGTATGTCTGTATGTCTGTATGTCTGTATGTCTGTATGTCTGTATGTCTGTATGTCTGTATGTCTGTATGTCTGTATGTCTGTATGTCTGTATGTCTGTATGTCTGTATGTCTGTATGTCTGTATGTCTGTATGTCTGTATGTCTGTATGTCTGTATGTCTGTATGTCTGTATGTCTGTATGTCTGTATGTCTGTATGTCTGTATGTCTGTATGTCTGTATGTCTGTATGTCTGTATGTCTGTATGTCTGTATGTCTGTATGTCTGTATGTCTGTATGTCTGTATGTCTGTATGTCTGTATGTCTGTATGTCTGTATGTCTGTATGTCTGTATGTCTGTATGTCTGTATGTCTGTATGTCTGTATGTCTGTATGTCTGTATGTCTGTATGTCTGTATGTCTGTATGTCTGTATGTCTGTATGTCTGTATGTCTGTATGTCTGTATGTCTGTATGTCTGTATGTCTGTATGTCTGTATGTCTGTATGTCTGTATGTCTGTATGTCTGTATGTCTGTATGTCTGTATGTCTGTATGTCTGTATGTCTGTATGTCTGTATGTCTGTATGTCTGTATGTCTGTATGTCTGTATGTCTGTATGTCTGTATGTCTGTATGTCTGTATGTCTGTATGTCTGTATGTCTGTATGTCTGTATGTCTGTATGTCTGTATGTCTGTATGTCTGTATGTCTGTATGTCTGTATGTCTGTATGTCTGTATGTCTGTATGTCTGTATGTCTGTATGTCTGTATGTCTGTATGTCTGTATGTCTGTATGTCTGTATGTCTGTATGTCTGTATGTCTGTATGTCTGTATGTCTGTATGTCTGTATGTCTGTATGTCTGTATGTCTGTATGTCTGTATGTCTGTATGTCTGTATGTCTGTATGTCTGTATGTCTGTATGTCTGTATGTCTGTATGTCTGTATGTCTGTATGTCTGTATGTCTGTATGTCTGTATGTCTGTATGTCTGTGTGTCTGTGTGTCTGTGTGTCTGTGTGTCTGTGTGTCTGTGTGTCTGTGTGTCTGTGTGTCTGTGTGTCTGTGTGTCTGTGTCTGTGTCTGTGTCTGTGTCTGTGTCTGTGTCTGTGTCTGTGTCTGTGTGTGTGTGTGTGTGCGTGCGTGCGTGCGTGCGTGCGTGCGTGCGTGCGTGCGTGTGTGGGTGTGTGTATGTATGTATGTATGTATGTATGTATGTATGTATGTATGTATGTATGTATGTATGTATGTATGTATGTATGTATGTATGATGTATGTATGATGTATGTATGATGTATGTATGATGTATGTATGATGTATGTATGATGTATGTATGATGTATGTATGATGTATGTATGATGTATGTATGATGTATGTATGATGTATGTATGATGTATGTATGATGTATGTATGATGTATGTATGATGTATGTATGATGTATGTATGATGTATGTATGATGTATGTATGATGTATGTATGATGTATGTATGATGTATGTATGATGTATGTATGATGTATGTATGATGTATGTATGATGTATGTATGATGTATGTATGATGTATGTATGATGTATGTATGATGTATGTATGATGTATGTATGATGTATGTATGATGTATGTATGATGTATGTATGATGTATGTATGATGTATGTATGATGTATGTATGATGTATGTATGATGTATGTATGATGTATGTATGATGTATGTATGATGTATGTATGATGTATGTATGATGTATGTATGATGTATGTATGATGTATGTATGATGTATGTATGATGTATGTATGATGTATGTATGATGTATGTATGATGTATGTATGATGTATGTATGATGTATGTATGATGTATGTATGATGTATGTATGATGTATGTATGATGTATGTATGATGTATGTATGATGTATGTATGATGTATGTATGATGTATGTATGATGTATGTATGATGTATGTATGATGTATGTATGATGTATGTATGATGTATGTATGATGTATGTATGATGTATGTATGATGTATGTATGATGTATGTATGATGTATGTATGATGTATGTATGATGTATGCATGATGTATGCATGATGTATGCATGATGTATGTATGATGTATGTATGATGTATGTATGATGTATGTATGATGTATGTATGATGTATGTATGATGTATGTATGATGTATGTATGATGTATGTATGATGTATGTATGATGTATGTATGATGTATGTATGATGTATGTATGATGTATGTATGATGTATGTATGATGTATGTATGATGTATGTATGATGTATGTATGATGTATGTATGATGTATGTATGATGTATGTATGATGTATGTATGATGTATGTATGATGTATGTATGATGTATGTATGATGTATGTATGATGTATGTATGATGTATGTATGATGTATGTATGATGTATGTATGATGTATGTATGATGTATGTATGATGTATGTATGATGTATGTATGATGTATGTATGATGTATGTATGATGTATGTATGATGTATGTATGATGTATGTATGATGTATGTATGTATGATGTATGTATGTATGTATGTATGTATGTATGTATGTATGTATGTATGTATGTATGTATGTATGTATGTATGTATGTATGTATGTATGTATGTATGTATGTATGTATGTATGTATGTATGTATGTATGTATGTATGTATGTATGTATGTATGTATGTATGTATGTATGTATGTATGTATGTATGTATGTATGTATGTATGTATGTATGTATGTATGTATGTATGTATGTATGTATGTATGTATGTATGTATGTATGTATGTATGTATGTATGTATGTATGTATGTATGTATGTATGTATGTATGTATGTATGTATGTATGTATGTATGTATGTATGTATGTATGTATGTATGTATGTATGTATGTATGTATGTATGTATGTATGTATGTATGTATGTATGTATGTATGTATGTATGTATGTATGTATGTATGTATGTATGTATGTATGTATGTATGTATGTATGTATGTATGTATGTATGTATGTATGTATGTATGTATGTATGTATGTATGTATGTATGTATGTATGTATGTATGTATGTATGTATGTATGTATGTATGTATGTATGTATGTATGTATGTATGTATGTATGTATGTATGTATGTATGTATGTATGTATGTATGTATGTATGTATGTATGTATGTATGTATGTATGTATGTATGTATGTATGTATGTATGTATGTATGTATGTATGTATGTATGTATGTATGTATGTATGTATGTATGTATGTATGTATGTATGTATGTATGTATGTATGTATGTATGTATGTATGTATGTATGTATGTATGTATGTATGTATGTATGTATGTATGTATGTATGTATGTATGTATGTATGTATGTATGTATGTATGTATGTATGTATGTATGTATGTATGTATGTATGTATGTATGTATGTATGTATGTATGTATGTATGTATGTATGTATGTATGTATGTATGTATGTATGTATGTATGTATGTATGTATGTATGTATGTATGCATGCATGCATGCATGCATGCATGCATGCATGCATGCATGCATGCATGCATGCATGCATGTATGCATGTATGCATGTATGTATGTATGTATGTATGTATGTATGTATGTATGTATGTATGTATTGCCATCAACAGACACTCCACGAATAAGCGTGGCTATTACGTGTCATAAGTCGGTTAAATAAAACAGTAGGGAAGTTACAATTGTCACTATGGGAAACCAAGCAGACTATCACGCAGACGTACACACAAACAAATACCCACCCACCCACCGACCGACCCGGCAGCATCACGCTCTGCATCACGATCTGCGGGAGGAAGTGCCTCAGGTGGCGGAGACCGAGCAGGAGGCCGACACACTTTCGTACCACGTCACTGACATGTGCGTCCCAGTTAAGGTGGCGGTCAAACAGCACGCAGAGGTTTTTCACGAACTGGCTCTCCTGGGTGGTCTCTCCACCGAACCGCACGCTGACAGGTGAGAGGTCGCGGGTGTTCTGCCGGGTGCCAAGGAGAAGGATTTCAGTTTTGGATGCGTTGAGTTTAAGTCCGTGTGCATGGAACCGCGATGATAAGGAGGACAGTGTAGTCTCCATGCGTAGGATGAGGCTGGGAAGGTTGCGTTTGACATCGGATATAAGGACCTGGGTATCGGGCCATCTGTTCTGCGCCGGCGGCCTAGAACGCGTCAACCAGCTGCTCGTCGAGTCGCCGCTGCCGAGTAACGGCACGGCACTGCGCTGGGACGCGCTGCCTCCTGACTCACCGGCCACCCCGCCGCTGCGGTGGCGGGCAGTCGATCCGCAGGTGTTCATCGTCGTGACGGATGAACTAAAGTTGTCGTCATGGACGGGGGAGTTTGCTAGCATCACACTGATCAGGCCGCGTTGGAGGCTATTGGACCGGCGCTATCACGCACTGGCACCGGAATACGCCGACTACGTGTCGTGCGCTAGTGAGGCCAGCGAGCGTCGGCTGCGCGAAGTGAAACAGCGCCGGCAGAGCTGCGACTGGACTGTCAGCCAGAAGTGCAAGGCTGCACGCGCTCACTGAGAGCCTGCTGGTGGAGTGTCGCCGACTGGGCCGGCTGCAGTGCGGCGGCACTGGCCACCGGCGCTGCCACCGACGCATCTGGGCGCTGGGCGCGATAACGTTGGCGGAGTCGGCGGCCCTTTGCCGACGGCTGAAGGAGATGACCAATGCCTGTGTCTTCTGACGAAGCTAGTCAGTTATATTTACATGCTTTGTATTTGTGTCATAAGGTGTTTTTTTTCCATTGTGTGCATTACATTAAATGGTAAACAAAGTGCAGTATAGGTGAATGTTTTGTGCAATACAATGTAATTGTATTTTTAGTCGAGATTGGCGTTTATGAAGATGACTGCTTTTAAAGGGAGATAATGACCTTTTTCCACAAAAATGGAGTTAGCACCTGAAATCGATAGACGAGACCAAAATATATTGTAAATTCATCACATTTTGCATATAACAATTCCTACCGCGAGATATTTCAAGTCATAGTTGATAAGCGCTCCACGCTTATAATCAGCAAGCACTCGGTAACGAATTCAGTAAATTAGCCTCCCTACGCATTGTTATTTATCATGAAGGTATGCAATATGTTTTTCTGCATTCTATCTTTTGCGAATATGTGCCAAACTTTTATGAACAATCAACAATCATTTTAAAAAGTGCATTGAAATCGGCAGTTTAGGTTGGCCCCCCATGGCAACCTATTTAGTGTCGGCGATTTGTTTATAAGTGCCCATTCAACAACGTTGAACAGGTTGACACAAAAGCGCCAGATGTTGCGCTTTCCAATAGTGTAGGGAAAATACCGATCATAAATTTTCCCAAACTTCCAACTTTGAATTAGGGAATAATTGTATTTAATTCTTAAATTTAGATGCCATCATTTTAATACCATAACGGTAGCCAAAGAAAGTATTGCTAACAAAATCAAAAGGTGATTATCTCCCTTTAAAGGGAGATAATGACCTTTTTCCACAAAAATGGAGTTATCACCTGAAATCGATAGACGACACCAAAATATATTGTAAATTCATCAAATTTTGCATATAACAATTCCTACCGCGAGATATTTCAATTCATAGTTGATAAGCGCTCCACGCTTATAATCAGCAAGCACTCGGTAACGACATCAGTAAATTAGCCTCCCTACGCATTGTTATTTATCATGAAGGTATGCAATATGTTTCCTGCATTCTATCTTTTGCGAATATGTGCCAAACTTTTATGAACAATCAACAATCATTTTAAAAAAGTGCATTGAAATCGGCAGTTTAGGTAGGCCCCCATGGCAACCTATTTAGTGTCGGCGATTTGTTTATAAGTGCCCATTCAACAACGTTGAACAGATTGACACAAAAGCGCCAGATGTTGCGCTTTCCAATAGTGTAGGGAAAATACCGATCATAAATTTTCCCAAACTTCCAACTTTGAATTAGGGAATAATTGTATTTAATTCTTAAATTTAGATCGCATCATTTTAATACCATAACGGTAGCCAAAGAAAGTGTTGCTAACAAAATCAAAAGGTGATTATCTCCCTTTAAAGGGAGTGTGCCTACTGTTTTGGAATGTCAAAAATATTTGACAAAGGTAAGTAGCTGTTGGTTTGATTGTTGTATATGATGAAATTCACATCTGGAGCCCATTTAGTTGAATTTTCACTTATATTGTTTTTGTTTATTTTTGTTTCGATATCTATAAAACGATCGCCACTATGGTGATGTTATGTAAAACGGCGCACATAGGACAATACAATTACGGTCACATCATGCAAGATAGAAAGACGAGTTTTGCACAGCACGTTCTTGCCACTGTGAACTTTATTATGTGCAAGTTTCGTAGCTCTAAATTGATATCTTCTTCAAAAAATGGCCATCGGCCAGGGGGGTGTCATCCCTATCTCCGTAACGTGTCCACTTATACTTATGACGTCACCTCAGTAGTCAATTCTGGCGCATGTCGTCTGGGGTCGGTTAAAACTGTTTTTCGCAAATAACTTTTTGAAAATATAGATACATCAATTATTTTGATGTCATCGTGTTCGCCTCGTCAGAACACGTTGATTGATACCAATTGCATGTGGTTTAGGTCAAATCAAAAGTTCATTGAAAGGGCGGGGCTTAGAGCATCAGCTGGTGACCGCCGAACCATAGGGGACCGTGAACAAAACCCTGACCTTTGATGACCTCTAGTGACCTCAATATTGATCTGAGCCTAAAATAATCAAATGATTTCGATTCGCCTTACTTTGAGCTTTTCAACGCTGTCTTTCCCTTTTTCTTAACCTTTTTACTTTTCGAGCTAAACTGTATTTATTTCTCCCAAAATAGCATTAACTGCAATAGCGGAAGAGGCCGGTGCATACACATGACGTCACGCTCTGACGTCAGGATCACCTAGAATCGCCGGATGACTCTACCTCCTATATATGGCCATCGGCCATCATCGAAATGGCCATCATCGAAAAACATGATGGCCGTCCAGTTTCTGTTCGGCTGCTGCTATCAGCGTGCACGAGCTGTTTTGTTGAATTGCTAGTGGCCGGCGCTAACAATATGCTAGCAGTTTAATCGATAGTTGCAGTGCTTCTAGTAGCGGAAGCCCTCTGGAGTCTACCCGATAACTGTTTTCTCCCAAGCAAATTCCTGGAGTCTTTGAATATCTCAGCAACTAGGGGGAATCTGGAGAAATGAAGTATTGGCTCAATTCAGAAAATTGTGTCCTATAGACCAGTGTCAATAACCCCAACTAAGCGATGTGAGTAGGCACACTCCCTTTAACGGACCGTGCTTTAAAGACGACTATCACTGTTGATTTACGTTAGCTAATAAGCATGCATCGTTGGATAATATTCCTGGGAAATGTAGTTGAACCATGTGACAGTTATCGATCTTCCAATTACTTTGTGGGCATGTCTGAAAACACTCGATTTTAGTCAGCTGATGGTGCCTGACTGCGCTCGCCTGCAAAGGGCGGATCAAGCCCAGTCCCCACCAGTAACGGTTGGCAGCACTCGGGCGTTTGGGCGTTAAAAACCTACTACACCATAGGGTTCCCATGTTAAATCGATAATTTGCAGACGATGCTGGCTCGTAACCTATGGTACATATTTGAAATCCGACTTCTGGAACAGATAGCTACAAGCCTTAGCTACAACGTTTCTATTTATCATTTTTCGATAATCCGGGCGTAAAGGGGATACATGGGCTTGGGGGTTAAAAAATGTCGGAACGACCGCTGACCGCTTCGAAATGCTAATACAGTACTGAAATATAAACTACTTCGACTACTACTTTGTAGTAGAATTTAATATGACCGCTTTCAAATGCTACTACATGTACTGCACATACACTACTTTGACTACTACTTCGTATATTTGCTGGCGTTTAATTCAATAAATACAGATATAATCTATGGAAATACCAGTTATTGATAGCAAACAATACCTTTAATTTATAATACACAAAACAATTACGATACAAATTATATCGTGTCTAATTAATTTGGGCGTTACATTCCTTACTGTTCTACACGTTGTTCTATTACCCTGGGCCGAGCCGCCCGATCTAGCCGTGGGTTTTATTACCCTGATCTAGCCGTGGGTTTTGGGGAGACAAATCCAGTGGCGTATTTCCACGAAAAGTTGTTTGAGCGGGGGGGGGGGGGAGGGTAGCGGACCGTCAGCCGTCAGCGAGAAGAGAAGTTTAGAAGTTGTTGAACGAGGGGGGGGGGTGGGTAGAGCGGGTCGTGAGCCGTCCGGCCGTTTTGTTTGGGGGAGGATAAATCACAGGTTCAGTACCTTGGGGGGGGGGGGGCATGGCCCCTATTGGTCCCCCTGGATCAGCCCTTCAAAACTACAGCAGAACACCCAAGCAATGTTCTAGGTGAAGCAGTGTTCTAGGTTAGCGGCATGCGGTAAATAGCTTCCCACCAGTGGCGCACGCAGGGGGGGGGGGGGGATCAGCTGCCCCCTTCCACCCGAAATGTCTCAGGGGCCCGCATCAAAAGGACCCGTATTCTGGCCCATACATGGCAGGGGCCCGGTCGAGGCCTGATCGAGGCCGGGGCCCGGTGCTGGCAAAGGCGTGTCATGGGCCCGGCCAGGACCAGGGCCCGGTCACAACAGGGCCCGGTCCTTGCATTTTTGTTTTATACGGGCCCGTTTCTGGTAGGGACCCGTTCCTGGTAGGGGCTCGATCAAGACAGGGACCCGGTGCTGGCAGAGGCGTGATATGGGGCCTGGTCAGGTCTAGTATCTGGCCAAAACCAGTGGCTAGAGCAAACATGAACTAAATATATGCCTTAACAACTGACAAATATACGTTTTTTGTTTTATCCCCATCTAGGGTTACATTGAAAAGGTCACGATTAAAAGGTCACGATTATAGGTTGACCTTAGGTCACCGATATAGGAAATCCGAGATATTGTAGTCCCTAATGACATCATGACGTGTCATGAGTTTCATGTCGCTCGATTAACCACTGCCGGTGATGCTACTAAGTTGTTTGGTGGTCATGTCATTTGACCTGACTTGGTGACCTGACCTGGCCAGGACCCATTTTTTTTTGGTGCAAAATCGTGGCTTAGCTATTCATTGCAAGTTGCTGAAAGTTTCAAGTCGATATCTCTATGCGTTTTTTTATTATGGTGGAAAAACAAAGGAAGGGGCGAAAAAAACACCCCCCTCCCCGAGCGGCTACGGAGTTAATTCCTATTTCGTTCGCGAACGTAGCCTAGGGTACTTTATACGGGAATTTGACGTCCAAAGACTGAGACTTTTGAACCTGTAGAGGACATGAATCTGGGAGGTTAGAAAGGAAAACAAACGCCATAATTTGGCCCAATTTCTAAAATTGACAATTTCCGAAGATATAATTCATCCATGCCTAGAAAATATAAAGTCCCGTGCAAACGCGGTTTCTATCTACACTGCAATTTGCGCATAAGCAATTTAGAGATGCAAATTTCAGTACCACGGAGCCGGCGCTGGGCCCAAATTCGGGCCCAGCGTGCCTGGAGCTGTGTCTGAACTCAGGCTTGCCGGTCTCATGCCGGGCTCAGCACAAGTTATCAATAAAACAACTAAATAAAAAAAGTAATATTGGCAGAAGTCAGAACATACATGCTTAAAGATCATGATAAATTGAAGAGAAAAAAAATACAACAGTGCTTTACTGTTGAAAAGAAAAACACCATCATAACAAATAACAATGTTACAGCGTACAAATTAAAATTGATAACTAGTACAACTTAGTAAGGAGTGGACACACCAGTGCAACTCAATTAATCAAACTACAGGGTCAATTCATGATCAATTCATCAGCTCAGTAACTGCAGCAGTGCGAGATGTGAGTGCAATCAAACAGAAACAACTACCCCAAATCATATTCTACTATCATCACTAGTAACACATAGGTGGGGTGGGAGAAGAGCATACAACTATATATTTAGTCATCCCATTCCCATTGCCCCAGGTCACCCCACAATATTTTGTATAGCAAATAACAAGTACCTATGGAACAAAACCACCTACCTATATGATAATAATTATTGTTAATACTATTTATTGTAAATACATATTACCGATAATATTTATTGATACATATTTACTATTTAGTTCCACATGAGAAAGGACATATTCAAGTCATATCATTGGTAGTTTTGGTAGTGAATAAATATTGTATTTTATGGAACAACAATTATAAAGGTGGAAAAACTGACAAACACAAACAAAAAATTGTAAAGAAATATTAAGTGGCCACCTTATCCCAGAATGCAAACCTGTCTAGTTCCACTTCAACTTCTTATCACAATAGCTCCATTATTTATATATGGCCTTGCATAATTACACGTGACACCCTCCCCAACGCGTACATTTTTTGGTAGACAAGGAAGTGCCACATAACTACAGTGATATAGCACGATAACTACAGTGACTGGTAACAATCTGGCAACCTGACGATATTTCCACTACATAACCGGGTTAGATGTGGCACAGTGCCTCTACACTCTACAGTCTACACCCATACTCTTCTGTAGACTCGTGGTTAACATGCCCGGCTTCCATGCGGAGGGTGGCCGGTTCGAATCCCGGCGACGCCTGTTTGCTTTTTGTCATAATGGCTACGAGCGAATCTTAGGTTTCGTCCCAATCGGACTTATGGCCACGAGCGAATCTTAGGTTTC
The DNA here is from genome assembly GCA_036785665.1 of Chirona hameri. Classification (NCBI taxonomy): domain Eukaryota; kingdom Metazoa; phylum Arthropoda; class Thecostraca; order Balanomorpha; family Balanidae; genus Chirona; species Chirona hameri. The sequence continues at coordinate 24,278 of JAXIVJ010017341.1, forward strand.
GTCCCGATCGGACTTAATGGCTACGAGCGAATCTTAGGGTTCGTTCCGACCGGACTTAATGGCTACGAGCGAATCTTAGGTTTCGTCCCGATCAGACTTAATGGCTACGAGCAAATCTTAGGCTTCGTCGCGATCGGACTTAACCCTATTAGTGGCAGGCTCCTGGCTACTGGCTACGAGCGAATCTTAGGTTTCGTCCCGATCGGACTTAATGGCTACGAGCGAATCTTAGGGTTCGTCCCGACCGGACTTAATGGCTACGAGCGAATCTTAGGTGGTTTCGTCCCGATCGGACTTAATGGCTACGAGCGAATCTTAGGTTTCGTCCCGATCAGACTTAATGGCTACGAGCAAATCTTAGGTTTTGTCGCAATCGGACTTAACCCTATTAGTGGCAGGCTCCTGGCTACTGGCTACGAGCGAATCTTAGGGTTCGTCCCGATCGGACTCAATGGCGGGGTTAGGTTAGGTTAGGTTAGTTATATGGGAGAAATATTGGAGAACCAAGTATGGACGATGTCCACACCGAATTTCAAAGCAATATCTATATGTGGCACTTCTTTGTCTACCAAAAAATATACGCCTCCCCAACAACACCTTCCAAACCAATTCCAACCATGCGTCAAACTAGTTCCATATATATTAATGAAAAACTGCAGTTTGATATTTTCTTTTTCGTTGACACCATAGATCACGCTAAAAATCACCATACAGATAGATCTCGACGCGCTGATTACGACAGTCATAAGCTAAGAGGTACATTAAACCGTTTTTGAGTTATAACCAATTTCAAGATTTCGAGAAATTTTGGGGACACCATAGATCACGCTGAAAATCACCATACAGATAGATCTCGACGCGCTGATTACGAAAATCATAATAGCTAAGAGGTACACTAAACCGTTTTTGAGTGATACGAATTTCAAAATTTCGAGATTATAACGAGATTATAAAAATTAAGAGAACAAATATTTTAAACTCCAGTTTCATATTTTAGTTTTATTTACACCATAGATCACGTTGAAAACGTGCACACAAATACATTTTGACAAGCTGAGTCTAAAAATCACCATATATAATAGGTACACTTAACCGTTTTTGAGTTATACATGTTAACAACCAAACTAAGACAACATATTGACACCATAGACCACGCTGAAAATCATCATAAGATATATTTCGACGCGCTCATTATGCAAATCATAATAGCTAAGAGGTACATCAAACCGTTTTTGAGTTATACCAATTTCAAAATTTCGAAACTTTTTATTTAAAAAAATCACCATATCTTAGAGATACAGTTAACCGTTTTTGAGCTACACTTAACAACAAAACTAAGACAAAATATTGACACCATAGGTTACGCTGACAATCACAATACAGATAGATCCCGACGCGCTGATTACGAAAATCATAATAGCTAAGAGTTACATCAAACCGTTTTTGAGTTATACCCATTTCAAAATTTGAGAAATTTTGGGTCACCATAGATGACGCTGAAAATCACCATACAGATAGATCTCGACGTGCTGATTACGAAAATCATAATAGCTAAAAGGTATATCAAACCGTTTCAGTTACAATAATTCTAAAATTTCGAAAATGTTTATTTAAAACTCTAGTTTCATATTTTAGTTTTATTTACACCATAGATCACGTTGAAAACGTGCACACAAATAAATTTTGACAAGCTGAGTCTAGAAATCACCATATCTAAGAGGCACACTTAACCGTTTTTTTGTTATGCATGTAAATAACCAAACTAAGACAAAATATTGACACCATAGATCACGCTGAAAATCATCATACAGATAGATCTCGACGCGCTAATTACGAAAATCATAATAACTAAGAGGTACATCGAACTATTTTTGAGTTATACCAATTTCAACATTTCAAGAAATCTTGAGTGACACCATAGATCACGCTGAAAATCACCATACAGATAGATCTCGACGCACTGATTGCGAAAATCATGATAGCTAAGAGGTACATCAAACCGTTTTTGAGTGATATTAACTTCAAACTTTCGAGAGAGAACAAATATTTTAAACTCCAGTTTCATATTTTAGTTTTATTTACACCATAGATCACATTGAAAACGTACACACAAATACATTTTGACAAGCTGAGTC
>JAXIVJ010017342.1:0-2500 GCA_036785665.1 Chirona hameri
TGTTCCTGGTCCTGGTCCTGGCCCATTGTCCTGGTGCTTGTCCTGGCCCCTGATAATGGCTCCTCTTTATCTCACATCATCGCGCCACTTAACTCGGTAAAAGTTTATCCTATGCCGGGGTTCGAACTCATACCCTGTCAATAACTGTGCGGGTTTTGTGTCGACAGTGTGTTGCACGTGGCAGTCATAGGTCAGAGAACCAGGCGCTCTCCTGTCTGCTGGAGGCCATCTCCGGCCTGGCAGAGGAGATTCGTCGTATCATGATCGACAGCCCGAACGCAAACACACAGGTGAGCTTTTCTCAGAATAATTCGATCCTCTAATAAATATGTTCCACTGTTTTGCTTTGCAATCACTGATCCTCGATAGTTTTCCGTACAAAATACACTCAAACTATATCGTGGTATGTAAGTTCAGTATTTGTCAATGACAAAAGCTTAAACGTCCGTGCCTGACACAGGATGCCAGTGTCTTACTATTGTGTCAGCCCCACCACTCAATGTGTCTGTCCGTCCCTGTGTAACGTCCCCTCCCTCTCTTCTGACACCACTGCACCTGGCCGTGCTCAAAGGCGACCTGGGAGTGTGTCAACCTGCTGCTGCAGGCCGGAGCGCAGAGCCACCTGGTGGACCTCGCGAGAACCACGGCCGTCCACCTGGTGGCGCAGGCGGGTTGCGGCGCCGTGCTCTCGGCCCTGCTGAAGCAGCTGCGGCAGCGCGGCCTTACGACGCGGCTGCTGCAGCAGGCCAACTACCGCGGCCTCAGCGCGCTGCACGTGGGCGTCCAGGCGGGACAACAGCAAGCGGCCAGCCTGCTGTGCGAGGCAGGCGCCGACGTCAGCGCGCCCGATGATACGGAGGGACGTTCTCCGCTGCATCTGACCCTCCAGGCCAGGGATGTCGCCATGAGCAGGCTGCTGCTGCGGCAGGTTAGTGGACAGGGACCAGAAATCAGATCATGGGGACGGCGAGGTAGGTAGAGGCTGGTTAACATGCACGTGAGAACGCAGTACATATTATAGCATATATATGTTTACACCACGTATAAGCACAGGTGTATTCCAAACATCTTATTCTTCACTGTATCTCTTAAAGGGAGGTGCCTACTCACATCGCTTATTTGGGGTTATTGACACTGGTCTATAGAACATAATTTTCTGAATTGACTCATGACTTCGTTTCTCCAGATTCGCCTTAATTGCTGCTGAGATATTTCAAAGACTCCAGGAACTTGCTGGGAGCAAAAAGTTATCGGGTAGACTCCAGAGGGCTTCCGCTACTAGAAGCACTGCAACTATCGATTAAACTGCTAGCATATTGTTAGCGCCGGCCAATAGTAATTCAACAAAACAGTTCGTGCACGCTGACAGCAGCAGCCAAACAGAAACTGGACGGCCATCATGTTTTTCGATGATGGCCGTTTCGATGATGGCCGACGACATTTTTTTAAAAAGATATAAATTTAGAGCTACGAAACTTTCACATAATAAAGTTCACATAGGCAAGAACGTGCTGTACAAAACTTGTCTTTCTATCTTGCATGATGTGACCGTAATTGTATTGTCTTATGTGCGCCGTTTTACATAACATCACCATAGTGAAAATCGTTTTATAGATATCGAAACAAAAAAATAATCAAAACAAAATATAAGTGAAAATTCAACTAAAGGGGCTCCAGATGTGAATTTCATAATATACAACAATCAAAACAATAGTTACTTACCGTATGCCAAATATTTTTGTCATTCCAAAACAGTAGGCACACTCCCTTTAAACCATCCGACACAGAGGCGCAGCCAGGAACGTTTGGACTTGAGCACCGATTGAAGAGTCCGACATCCTCTGTCCCTACCTTTAACTCGTCATTTCGCCACCAGGGCGTGGAGGTGGATGCGCTGACGTTTGGCGACGTGACGCCTCTGCACGTGACCTGTAAGCTGGGAGACCGCCGGCTGATGGCTATGCTTGTGGCTCCAAGGACGCCGACTCGCGGCGGCAGAGTGTAGAGCGCCAGCCGGCAGCCGGCTCCGGCACCGAGAGTGCAGATGAAGAGCCCGACGAGAGGGACGGCGCGAGAAGGAGGAGGCCGACGACAGACTGGACGCGTTCCTGCACGCCGAGATGGCTGCAAACCCGACGGTGAGTGGAGCGAGGCGAATTGCAAACCCGCCGGCACTGGAGGGCGGGAAATTGAAACCCGGACGGAAATGGAGGGCCGGACATTGGGTCACTGAAAGCCGGAGTGCAGAAGGTTACAACTAGTGGTTTCAGACCCCGAGATTTGTTCGTGTCTTTAGCACATTTGCTTGGGATTTGATCTGCATGTCTTAGTAGTCATTTAATTGCTTTTCTCGAATGGCAAGAATCCAGTGGTGGATCTACGGTTGGGCAAAATGGTCAAATGCCCCCTCCCCCAAAAAATGCCTGACATCGGCGCAAAATTGACACATTTCCTGATATAGAAGCAAATCTAAGCAACTTTTACTAAAGCAAGTTGGCTT
>JAXIVJ010017342.1:5000-26411 GCA_036785665.1 Chirona hameri
GGCTGCCTTGGGCATCGTCCCGCGTGGTTGTACGTATTGTAAACGCGAGACGATGTGGGCGGGGGCGCGGCCCGTCTGGAGCGCCGGGGAGGTATCCCACAGCTCTCCCCGGCCGGGGCGGTAACCCCGAGACCTCCCCAGAGCCGGGACGGTATTGCCGATGTTACTGGTGCCGTCCTGGCTTGGCCAGACGGGCCACACAAATAAGTAGAGTAGAAAAAGTACGTATTGTGTCTGCAGTGCAATGTTTATTGTCTGCTGTGTATGAATCAACGGAAAAAACTATTAAAAAATATTACTTTATATTTCCAACATACTTGAGAAAAAAAAATATGCATAAGAGAATTACATCATATTTGCATGAAACAAACTTACTAGGTGCCAATATGGCTTCCAAATAAATCAATCAACATATATGCCTTTGCTCCTACTTCAGGAGACCATAATAGGATCTTTTGAGAAAGGAAACTTAGTTTGCGGAATTTATTTAGACCTAAAAAAGGCATTTGATACTGTAGATCATTCAATCTTATTGGGGAAATTAGAGAATTATGGCTTTACCAATTCTTCTATTAGCATTATAAAATCATATCTATCAAACAGGCAACACTGTGTTGATTACAATGGAGTGAGATCCTCATTACAACCAGTGAAGATGGGAGTACCACAGGGATCAATCCTTGGGCCACTCCTCTTTCTGCTGTATATAAATGATTTTCCTAATATCAGTACAAATATTAAGTTCTTCCTGTATGCAGATGACACTGCCATTTGCATTGAAGCTAATGAGCTTAACCCGCGCGGCGCTGGGGTCTCCATCCGAACGCGCCGCGCTGGGGGGTAAATTTTACCCCCTCTTATCTCCCGAACCAATAATCGCAGCGAGACGCGCAAGGCGGCGATCGGAAGCTCTCGATGGGAAGATTCTAAGTAATTCTTAAAATTTTATTTAAAAGGTCACATATCAGGTCAGGGTCAGGTCAAAGGTCAAAACCACCTGTTTTCGAGATTATTGGCTGCAGAGACCGGACTATCAACAGCAGCGCGCCGAAACTCTGCCAAAACACTTCCAAATATAAGGAGAGGGTAATGCTTGAGTATGAATATCATACTAAGTACAGGTCAAGGTCAAAGTCAGGTCACAAAAGGTCACACTGTGAAAAAGTAATATGAAACCCATGTGACACATGTCTCATGGGTTATTTCAGACGTAGAATCCAAAAATAATGGTTATTTTGACATTTGACCTCAAAGTCAGGTCAAGATCAGGCAAAAAAGGTCAAATTTTGAAATCCAAAATTTGCAATAACCGACACATGTTTACGGTTCAGTTTTGCCACAGCAATCCAATGGTGCAATTTGTTTTTGTGTACGATGTCTAGAAATGTCAAAATTTGTGATTTTTTTTTTAAATGCGTCCATCACATTGAACACTTATTAGTGTCATTTGGGGGTCAAAAATATAGATATTTGTTTGAAATTTGGAATAGTCACTCATTAGAGATGGTTATCTGACATATCTTCCGGTTTTTTGAAAATTCTTACAATTTTGGATTTTGTAAACCTTGAAAAAAATAAAAACGATTTTGTTTTGCATTTTGGGGATCAGAAAATCAAAATTGTGCAAATCCGAGATAGCCATCTTGTAGAGAATGTCATTTCCTTCCTTTTGACGTGCTTTGTTTGCAATTTGCTTCAATACTCGCTGTTCTATCATCGATCAAAGTTTCGTCCATTTTGGACCGAAAATGGCGTTACATGACGTCACTAAAACGCTATTTTCGCAAAAACTTCTCGACCGATTTTCTCCAAAATTTATCTCAAGACGTCAAATCGATGCTAGATAAGGTACTAAAAGTTTCGCGTCGATATCTAGTGTAGTTTTGAATCTATAGCGAAAACCCGGGAGGGGGGGTAAAATTTACCCCCCAGCGCCGCGCGGGTTAACACACTACAACGTCTTATTGATAAGGAATCAATACATATTTGCAAATTGCTACAAATAAATCAACTTTCTCTCAAACCTCAAAAAGCTGTTTATCAATTGTATAATAACACAAATATTGAACCAAAGTTAAGAGTCCAACTTAATAATGTAATCATAAAAGGAGGAAAATAAAGTTAAGTATCTAGGGATGTACATTGACAACAGTTTGAAGTGGTCATATCACATAGATCACTTGTCCTTCATAATAAATCGAAATATAGGAATAATCAATCGATCCAAATATTACCTGAATAAACAGTCTTTGGTACTGCTTTACAATGCTCTTGTCCTACCGTACATCAATTACTGTTGTCTTGTGTGAGGATTTACTTATCCTACATATGTAAATAAGATAGAAATTCTCCAAAAACGCATCATAATAATTATCGATTATCAACATAGACAGGCACATTCCAATCCTATATTTATAAGCCTTAATCTACTTAAAGTAAAAGACATTGCTAAACAACAGCTTATATCAGTAATGTTAAGACAATTTAACGGAAGCCTTCCTGTAGAACTTGATGCCCTATTTACATTGTCAGACACCTCAAGCATTGCATTAAGAAATAGGCGTCATTTCAACGAAACTTTCACAGAAAAGCTTCATCGTACCAGAGTTGCATCATGGATTGGTCCTAGACTATGGAATTCCATTATAACACCTCAACTCCATTAAGCGAACATGATTCATATATCTAAGGAATGCATCACAAACATTAGTAAAGAACATTTCCTCCAGGCATATATAAACTTAGATACATTAACGTAAACAAACAACATAAGCATGCATGAACGTACATAATACATACATAAACATAGTAATTCAGGGATGGAGGCTTATATTGGTCCTGTCCAATATCAATACCTCTATTTCTCCTCTACTTTCTTGAAGTAGCATTAATTTGATATTACCACATTCACGAAAGCCACCTCGACTAACCGGTGCTGGAACCCGGTGAGACCGAACAGCAGCAAGCCTTGCTTAGCTGGGAGGACTCACCGGGTTCTGGCAAAGACCTGCTTACCTCGACCAGGATCTGCCTTGCCTAATGCCCAACCTGTATGAATGAAAGTGTATCCTGCCTCACTGCCTGGCAAACATTTATTGATAGCAACGAGATCGGGGCAGCAGACAGTGAGGCAAAAACTTGCGATCCTTACTAACTCGGTTACGTGTGAGCGAAAGTGAGAATGTAAGATTCCCAGGGGCGTAGCTGGGGGGCAGTCACTTGCTGATTTCAGCAGCGACTACTTTCTGCCTTCTTATTTTTGACCACAGCTAAGCACACCAAAGACCTCCTCTCTTCATTTGCTTTGTTATTTCTTCTTCCATTTCTTAGCTGGGAGTGCCGCGACATTTTCTCTTTTGTTCTCCGGTGATAACGTAAGGTGATGTGTGTCGTTGGGATAGAGGGCGGGGACACTCTTGGTCATCTGTTCATAGGTGGCGGCATAGAAGAAGAAAAAAAACGGATTGGGCGAGTCCATTGCGGCCAATATCGTCACACGCCATATCATTTCCTGAACTATTCTGAAGTTATGACAAGCTTCGGTCGGTGAAGATCTGGCATAACAACTGACGTATGAATGTTTATCTTGCTAATTACCACCAAACCGCAAATTTTCAACATATTATTTTCTTACCGATATGTTATATAATTCTGAAGGACATTTCAAGCCAAAAATTGCATGTAAAGGTTGTGTAGTTAAGGAATGGATCGTCGAACTAAGACTTCTATACCAAAACTTCTCAGAAATTTTCATTTTATTGTCAGCGCAATAATCCTTCGTGAAAACGGCTATTATTACGATCTGCATTGATATTAGGATCTGTCTTAGTATATGATGTTCATCCGCCTCCCGGTGATTAGGGATGCAAATTTCAGGACCACGGAACCGGCGCTGGGCCCAAATTCAGGCCCGGCGTGCCTGAAGCTGTGTCTGAACTCAGGCTTGCCGGTCTCATGCCGAGCTCACCGGAAGTTCGGGGCTTAAAATATTGTTTAATGTATAATAGGGCCCCTCATGGAATGGGAATCCCGTATGGGAATGGGAACGGGATGGAAATGGGTGAGAATGGGGCAATTATTTGGAAATGTAACGGGTTGGAACGGGTTTGGGACAGACCATATAATTGTTTAGCACCACAAAAAGTGAAATATGGTAAAACGGGTGGAAATAGGAGCCCCATGAATTATGAATTCGGACTGGAACGGGTTTGGTTCTGGCTGAATAGGCTGGAACGGAATGGGGGCTGAAACTGTGGCCCATGAAGGGCTTTAATGTATAATGAAGTCGAGACATGCAGATTACTGGCTGTTAGGCCTGGCGGGAGCCATATGTGGCCGGGCTTGATGCCGGTGCCAACTCAATTTTGAACGGTGGCGGTGGCGGTGGCGGTGGCGTTGCCGGGCCTGTTTTTTTAATACATTTTTGCATCTCTACCAGTGACCCGCGGTTATTTTGTAAACAATTTACAGGATTCAGTTTGAGGTTTGAGCTGTTTCAGTGTGGTGCATGTGCTATATGTTAGAAATTTATAAGTAAGTTATGCCAGTAACTCCACCACGAGAGACGGAGGGCAGTCCCCCCCCCCTCCCCCATTCCTGGGCCAGGGGGATTGTCCCCACAATTTTCCCTGAAAAACAATTATAAATCAGTGTTCAGTTGTACTCAATATTTGTTAGATACCTACCACTCCCCTGTTGAACAACCTTTCGCTGACACTCCACCCCCCCCCCCCTCCCCCACCGCTCAACAGCATTTCGCTGACGCTCCCCCCTCCTGCTCAACAGCTTTTCGGTTTGAATACTATACCCCCGCCACCCGGTCAACAACTTTTTGGCTGACGCCTCTCCCCGCCAGTCAACACCTTTTCGCTGACGCCGACCACACATCTTCCCTTGACCCCGTCTCCCCCCCCTCCAATTTCAAAGGTGTGCAGCGGAGCCCCTGAGTCACGGTGACGGACGTTAGATATGGAGGCTGTCTATCATCTGGGACCACTTTGGTAACGATTAGGCAATACATTCGGGACCTTATGCAGTACCCTGTCCTTTTACCTTAAATTTGACCTTGAATGTGACCTTGAACAGCAAAATAAAGGTAATTATCGTGATCAGCGTGCCATAGTTGACTGGGCCGAGGTTTGGGGCAAATTTGAATCTGTCGCCGAATCCATCGCTGAATTATTCGCTAACTTCACGGACTCGTATTTACCTGAGCCTTGCTCAGTGCTCACAACCTCCTGCTGACGGCTGCCAATGGCTGCCCAAAACGGCAGCGCACACCAACCTACGTCATCGTCGGCGATTACTACTTGAACATAAATGCTGTCGATTCACGATACATATGTACGTACTTGTTACGATAAATTTGCTCATACAGCTAGGTAAGTAGCAGAGCTTATGGTACCTAATACCAGCATAAACAGTAAGCCAAAATTATCGCACTTACTCCATATCCATTTTCGCTTCTTCAAGCTTTTCGCTTGGAGATCTTTGGTTGTTTATCGACACTTCACGTTTGGAAATTGCCGCGTGCGCCAATTTGTGTTATCTGCTGCCCGGCTGACGCGATTTTCCGGCTGCAGCGACAGCAGGAGGCAGCAGAGGTATGACGTCATACACCGTACCCCTCCCCGCATCCCATTCCCCCCACTGGTCCACGCTGATTGGTCGATACGTTTTGACAGCAGTAGGTAGCAGCAGTCAGCCCGTCAGCAGGCGTCGTGAACAAGGCTCTGATTGATTCAGACACAGGCCATTCCATGTTTGTTCTGGGACGGAACGTCCTTCGTCTCGTCTTTAGTCGAACGTCTTCGGCGATGGTTTTCCAGTTGGAGAACCTCTTCGTCCTCGACAAACCCCATTTCTCCGCGCTCCTTATCAGCAATTCTATAGAAAACCGATGCTTACCCAATGTCGCCCTCAAAATCAAAGCAACTATACCCTTCGTAGATTTTTTCCCCTGCTAGTTTAGGATTTTCACATTTATGGCGCGGATGCGGCGTGATAACCAGACTACTTTATTGTTTGTTGTTTAATGAAACAGGACTCCCTTGGAAGGGCTTACGCACCGGCGTAAATTAATCACCGTTCTTTTAATTTTAGGATCTTGGTGAAACACGATGTCTTAGAATAGTTACGATTCGAAGAGGAATCATACTTTTTCCGTTTCGTAAGTTTTATGCAAAAGGCCTCTGCTCCGGATTCTGAAAGCGACGACAAATAAATCCCATGTTAAGGGCTGGCAGAGTGTGTTCATCTTGACAGGTGAAGGTTTCTCGAATTCTTACGAGCATTGAGTTAGCTGCTGCTGCTGCTGCCGTTGCTACGTTGTCAGCTGCTTTCAGGCCACTGGTCACCAGCACACCCGAGTCCTTTTACTTCTTCGCTTCCTGTTGTATTTCCTGCCGTTGCTGTACAGTGCCACATCGTTTACCACATCGCCAAATCCACCACATACCACATGCCACATCGTGCCGATTATACACGATTTTCCGATTTCCTTGGTTAAACACTGATCCAATGCCGTATTGCAGGTACTTAGTTTGCTCGAACGCTGTTGCAATAAATTCCAGTGTTGAGGTGAGCACACTGAGTTGTGATATACTTTACATAATCTGCGAATAGGTTCATGTTTGTGTCCAAGTTGTCCAGTAGGTCATAAATATTAGGGAACAGAGGTGGTCCTATGGGACTTCCCTGAGGCACCCTGCTTCAGATCTTCTTTGTTGTTGTTGTTTTTTCATTAAGCGTCATTGAGCTCTCTGTTCACGGTCATCGGTCATTGAGGAAGTTTGCAATAGAAGTTTTCATTTCTCCTCCTATTTCTGCTGCTTCAACTGTAGCCAGCCCATCTTTTGCCGCACAGTGTCAAATACCAAGGCCTATTATAACATTCTAACTGGAGGGTAAATGCCGCCCAGTGAGCCGTTTTGCCCCCCAGTCAAGAAATGTTGCCCAACCTGATTTCAGTATGTCCATGTCATTTATCGCTTGATAGGTATTCAATTAAAATAAAATATGTTTACCTGGTGATAAATGTATACAAAATCAAATGCAAATTCCTATGTTTTAGTGTTTCCCTGCCAAAATAAGTATCTTTAAATTATTTCCGGAATATCTTGAATTTCAATATCCATTGAACAATTGCTCATTAGCGGCAGAGTGGAGGAGATACCTGGATCAGGAACGTCACCACACAATTTGGAGTGGGGCAACTGCTGAGCCGCGATCGTGTTCAAATTTGGTGTGGTTAGCAGACTGGTTATTGATTCAACTTTTTTTGGAACGATTCAATCATGATTCATTTTGGAATCTGACTAGTGACTGATTCAATCACCGTTCGATTCAAGGAAAAAATTTTGAAAGTTGATTCTTTCCGATTCAAAGTATCAAAACAAAATATTTTCATCGACTCTCGTTTGATTCAACATTTAAATATATGTGATGAACGTTTGTCAAATCAATACAAATGGAAACATACATATATATGATCACAAAAACATTGTTACAGCAATACTATTTCAGTATAAATAAATGGAACCACTGCACTGCATATATTTGCACAATTTACCAGTGTGCTTGAAATGTTAAGAATCGTGAAATCTTTTGATTCAATTAGCCTTGATTTTATGCAGGTTTTGATTCTATCACGATTCATGAATACAAATGTATGGTGGTTAATCAACTATTTTGTATTCCAGGAATTTTGATTGAACCGAATTCCAATCGATTCAATCAGTGTCGCATCAATAACCAGTCTGGTGGTTCGGGATCTCTCAGCCGCCACTAGAGCCCTTCATGTAATGGGAATCCCCATGGAACCCATGAAACCCGATGGCAATGGGTGGGAATGGGGCCATTTTTGGGAAATGTAACAGGTTGGAACGGGGTTGGGACAGACCATATATTTGTTTAGCACCACATAAAGTGAAATATGCTGAAATGGGTGGGAATGGGAGCCCCATCAATTATGAATCCAGATTGGAACGGGTTTGGGTCTGCCTGAATTGGCTGGAGCGGGATGGGGGCTGACAATGTGTCCCATGAAGCCGCCATTTTCCCACAAGTCAGGGGTGGGGTGCTTCTGCACGTGCGCACGTGTGCACCACGTAATTGTATCTCAGAAGCTACTTCCCTGATCGAGTTGATATTCACCATACATTTCCTTCGCGTTCGCTCGTTCATCGCCAACTACGGCGCCTTACTGGTTCGGTACAAAAGTTATGGACGAAAATGACGAATGACCACAGGGTGAATATATTTTACCTCGTGGCGGTCACAGGATAAAAATACCACATGGATCTTTGCATTGGCGGATCCAGAACGGGTGTTTTTTTGTTTGGGGAGACTAAATTCCAAAAAGTCTCACAATTCTGAAAACGCATCGGATTTGGCTTGCTTATGCATTGATAGCTGATTTAAAGCTAACTTGCCTGAGTAAAAGTTGCTTAGATTTTCTTCTATATCAGGAAATGTGTCAATTTTGCGCCTATTTCAGGCGGTTGAGGGGGGGGGGGGAATTGCCCATTTTGTCCAACCGTAGATCCGCCACTGTATTTTTCAAAAGATGCGGGACTCTGGTGAAAATTGGGCAAATACAGCCATTTCCTGTGGATGTATATGCATTTTCATGTTTCCCCAATGACCTATAATTAGGAGGTCAGAAAATATACTTCACCTTAGGTCACCGATGTAAACATCATTGGAAATAGCAGAATTGTAGGTGTGTATGACCTGATTAAATCCTGTGAGTATCTAACTGATCGGTTAAGCAATGTGGCTGCGGCACGACCTTACATTTTTTGGAGGTGGGATCACTAGATTTGACTTAGTGACGTGACCTGAGGAGACCCGAGGTAAACAAATTAACACGTGTCCTGGAGGGCCTCTGATAATTACACGCCCTGGAGGGGGGGGGGGCGTATTTCGCCCCCCCCCTATGATCTCGAAAACCACGCAACGTAGCGACAAGGAAAAAACAAAGTTAGATAGCTCGAGACAAGCTCTTTCGAAAGTATTTCGTTCATTTTTTTCCTCAGGTCAATATTGAGGTCACCAGAAGGCCATCAAGGGTCAGATTTTCCAGTTTTAGGACTTCGCTTCGAACACCCTCAAATATCTCGAGAACTATGATAGTTAGCAGCACACGGGAAAAAGTAATTTAAAACCCTTGTCCATACGTGTCCAACATAAGTGACCTCATATTTGAGCTCAGGTCAATGTCAAAAAGGTGTTTTTTTAAAACTGTTTTTCGCAACTAACTTTTTACTTAATCAATATAAAACAATAGTATTTACGCCTTCGTGTTTGTCTCCCCATCGAGCTTCGAATCATATTCTTGCTGATCGGGTTAGTTCAACTGAGAAATTTGACCTAAGGTCAAAGTCAAGTGGTGACCCAAGTTGGTCATGTTGCATATTGGGAGACGTGTTTCGACGAGACAAACACATTGGTACCATTTTCGCTTCTCTATCTTTATTATGTCGATAGTTATTTACAAAACAGTGTTGGCGGTCACGAAATCGACCTGACTTTAGGTCACCGGTATTAGAAATCCGAGATAAGCAAATTGTTGGAGTCTATGACCTTATGAAATCCTGCAAGATTGAAACCGATCGCCCAAAAACTGTGGCTGTGGTACTACAGCAAACGTTTTGGAGTTGAGGTCATCACGTGACCTGGTCTGGTGACCTGACCTGAGATGACCCGAGGTCAAAAAATTTACATAAATGGGCAGTTTATTGCTAAAAAGGTGTGCAAAAAACGGTGGCGCTGCACGCCGCCGTTTTTACGATATCCTTGAAAAACCGGAGAGGGGGGGGGGGATTTCGCCCCCCCCCCCCCCCCCTCCAGGGCTCGTGTTAACAGGATTTGGGCAATTGATAGGTATACAGTTGTACCCTCGAAATGGCGTCGTTTTCCGCCATTTTCAAAAAAACCTAAGGGGAGGGTATCAGCCCCCACTGGCGGATTCAGGGGCGGACATCAGGGGCAATTGCCCCCCCCCCCCCCCACACACACACACAGGAATCTGTTATTGGGCATGCAATACAAGTATCCTCCTGCGCGTTCCCTGCATTGAACATGGAAAACAATGATCTTAGGAGAAAACTTCAAGAAAACGGAAGTTTTGTTTTCTCCTCTCAAGTGATTTAATTTGAAGTTTTTTATGTATCCCTTGCTTTCAATGATAGACAAAACAGCGCACCTGATGCAATTCAAGCAGTCCCGGTGAGACGCGCCCCGCTGGGGGGGGGGGGGGGAGGGGGCAGAATCTGCCCCCTCCCGGAATTTCTCAATAATTTTACAGCTGTGATAGATCAATTGTACGTCTTCTCACCAAAATTGCAATGAAATTCATGTATTTTGGGAGATAACTCTTTAATGACGTCATGTAATGCCATTTTTGGTGGAAAAACAATAAATGTTTGAAAAATTGTAACAAATAGTTTTAAAGCATATTGGAAATACAAAATTTCCAAAGAAAGCAAATTACATTCTCTTCTAAATGGGTATCTCGGATTTGTGATTTTTTGGTTTTTTATCACAATTTTGTCTCGGAAAAATGTCAACAAAATCAATTTTTGTGAATTCGAAAAGTGAATTTCTTAACCTAGAATACCAAAATAGGGTGACAGGCCTAAATCTATAGAGGAATAAAAAGGGGTACCTTTTTGCCACAAAAAGATGACCCCAAAAATGGGGGTACCTTTTTGCCCCCCCCCCCCCCCTCCAGTGGTTTTCCCTTAAAATAGGCCCTGTCAAATACCGCGGTGCAGTCGAGGCGATTACCACCACCAGGCGATTAACTACGCTTACGCAGTCACCCTCATCCAGAATATCTTAAATATCTCCCAAAGTATTCAAGTAGTTAGTTCAAAGACATGTCACTTCTGAGACCATTTTTCAGGGATGGTAAAATGACCCGTCCTGCTGGACGACGTTGGAGAACACAATGTGTCTTTTTCTTGCCAGGTTGGCTATTTTTTCATCACAAATGATTCATCAGAGGAGCGACATGCTGCATTTTTGCATGCGTTTTCTTTTTACATCGATTCGTGGGATATTCGAGGGCAATTTCTACTGAATTGGTTCACACACGAAAATGCACAGTCTACCAAAAAAATACGCGTCCCACATAGCAACAGTGATATCAGTTTGGCAGCATATTAGACCACAAGTACCTATAGTTGTTTTTATAGACCACACAAACTACCAAGTTGTCTGCAAACTACTATTTCAGTCGACAGCGGTTTGGGAGAACCGCGGAAGACCACTCATTGACTTTGGACGGGAGACTCTCCGCCGTCCGTCCGGCGGATCCGCTGGTTTTATCAGCTTACTTCGCTGCATAGTAGAAATGGTATAAACTTTGGAACAAATTTAGAAACCCAGAATATATTTTAGATTGTTGACCAATGACTATGGATGCATGATGGCAGAAGTTTAAAACCTCGATTTGGAGCGATCGTCGCTTTCAAAGGCGACGCATGCTATTTTTTGTACAATTATGTGAAGCACCTCCTGCTTCAGGGTTCAAGGTAAGGTTAAGTTTTTAAACCTCGATTTGGAGTGATCATCGCTTTCAAAGGCGACGCATGCTATTTTTTTATAGCAATTCTGTGAAGCACCTCCTGCTTCAGGGTTCAATGTAAGGTTAACCCGCGAGATACTGGGGTATATTTCATAACGCGACTTACTGGGGGGGGGGGCTCTTTTTAGCCCCCCTCTGATATCAGGAACTACTGGACCGAATGTAAAATTGCAAACGGCATTCGATAGCCCTGGGAAATTTATTGAGGGAAACATAATATTGTTGACCTCGGGGTCACTGATGACGTCACAGGTCAGGTCAAGTACAAAATGTTTGACCGTGTCAAAAGGTCTCGATGAATGGAATTGTTGCGCAAAATTGCGATATTAAACGCATAATCTGTCGATAAATCGGTATGATTCGTGTGTCTGACACTTCTAAGTACCTGTCTAAGCTGTTTATGACCTTGGGTCAGGTCAAGGTCATCCGAGGTCACGAGGTCAAACTGCAGATTACGGTCATTAGGCGTTGTAACACATGTTTATGGGTTTGTTTTTCGCCTAGAACGCGAAAAATGACCTTAGAACATTGTTTGTTCCATATAAATAGAAGTAAAAAGTAAAAATGGAAATGCGTTTTTAATAGTAATGCTGTGAGAAGTGGTCAATTTTTGTTATTTAAAGGTCATAACTCAGTCATTTTTAAATATATCGACTTTAAATTTGGTACACATATTTACCGCATACGTCTCCATCACATATATTCCGATTTTTTGATAATTCCGATTTTTTCTTGAAAATTTTGTTAAAAATAAAAATAAATGGATTTCTCAAAATTTTGAATTAAAACAAAACTCACAAATCCGAGATAGCAGTTTGATAGCTCGGTCCATTGTCAGTAATTTGATTTAAAACAATTTAGTTTATCTCAAATATCGTACCTTTGACAGCGTTTTCCGCAAACCATTATTTTGCAACAAAAACCGAAGAACATGACGTCACTCTGATGTCATTTCCGGTTGACCTATCATAGCCTCATATTTTTCCTTTTGCCAACATGTGTATAATTAATGTGAGAGAAGGTACTGCAAGTTTGGTGACGATGCCGGTGTTCGTTTAGGAATCATTCCAAATTAACGGGAGGGGGGGGGGGGCAAAAAATAGCCTCTCCCCAGTAAGTCGCGGGTTAAGTTATAAATAATTAATAATATAGTTGCTGAAAAAGTAGATAAAATAAATCGCATAGCAAGTAGGGTAAACTTAACATGCCAACACATCAGACTTGGCACGTTACTGGTGGTGTTGACTGTTGGTGTTGTAATTTGGGACATTTCGAGACATCAAACTTGCATGTTATTGGTAGTGTATTGGTGTCTGAAAGTCATCCCAGGCAAAGGGTTATCGTTGTCAGTTTGAAGGGAGAAAACGGTAAACAACTGTAACCCCGGATACACCCTAACAACATACTTTTCATGCTATTGGTGATGAAGTGTGTCGGTGTCGACTTCATCACCAATAGCATGCAAGGTATGGTATTAGGATGTGTCCGGTGTTAATGTTTGGTATTAGGATGTGTCCGATGTTAATGTTGTCTACCCTACCTGTAAAAAGTCTGATTAAATTAAAAACTGCTTGTGTTTGACCTTTCGGCGAGTTTAACCATAAACCCACCATAAGTTATTAGGTAATCGGAATCCCTATAATATATCTACCAATCGATGGCAAATATTACATTTAGTAACTATGGATGTCTTCCCCAAGACATTTTGCACTATAACTAATTATAACTTCAATCATTATTACCTCGCCGCTTCCGTCTTCTCGCCTGTGGCCAAACTTCGTGTACACGCCAGCTGACGGCGACCGACAAGGTCGCCGTCAGCTGGCATCAGCAGCTGGTGCGACGGCGTTCATGGCGGCTAGGCTATGACGTCACAAAACTTATTTACGCTGAATAAGTTTTGTGACGTCATAGCTGGGCCGCCGTGAACGCCGTCTATACTTGTCGGTCGTCGTCAGCTGGCGTGTAAACAAAGTTTGGCGACAGGCGAGGCGACGGAAGCGGCGGGGTAATAATTATTGAAGTTAGAATTAGTTATCGTGCAAAATGTCTTGGGAAAGACATTTATAGTTACTAAATGTGATATTTGCTATCGATTGGTAGGTATAATATAGGGATTAAATAATAACTAATGGTGAGTTTATGGTACAAATCACCGACCTTTGACTTTGGGTAATAGTTCAGTAATTATCCCCTCCCCCCCCCCCCCCCTGAAGTATATGGCAGTGTCCTAGCATTGTGAAATTTGGGTGGAAAACGACACCCTATGGATACTATTTTTCAGGGTTTGCTATTTGTATAAGTGTTCGTGAACGGTTCATGAACAATGTTGGTTTGTTTGTTTATTTGATTATTTACGAATTTCATTATCAAGGTCATCTGTTCACGACAAAATGGCTGTTCATGAACAGTTCACGAACGTTCATGAACTGTTCATGAACAAATATACATTACTTAGATTTTTAGTATTTGAGTTCACATTTCGCTGTCCCATCTTCAATTATTTGGAGCATGCTCACTATTTTGGTATGAAACGACTACAAGTAGTACTATTAATGTGGTTTCGGGCTCATAAAAATAGCAGCCAATCGTATTGCTTACGTTAGACCGGGTCAAATGCGAACGGGCCGATGCTTACGGGCCGGGTCAAATGCAAATTTGTCTAGTAAGTTCACGAGACGTAGTAAGTTGTCTAGTAATACTTATGAGTTACAGAACATAAGTCATGAGTCACAACACATAACACATAACACATAACACATAAAACATAACACAGAACACAGAACACAGAACACAGAACACAGAACACAGAACACAGAACACAGAACACAGAACACAGAACACAGAACACAGAACACAGAACACAGAACACAGAACACAGAACACAGAACACAGAACACAGAACACAGAACACAGAACACAGAACACAGAACACAGAACACAGAACACAGAACACAGAACACAGAACACAGAACACAGAACACAGAACACAGAACACAGAACACAGAACACAGAACACAGAACACAGAACACAGAACACAGAACACAGAACACAGAACACAGAACACAGAACACAGAACACAGAACACAGAACACAGAACACAGAACACAGAACACAGAACACAGAACACATAACACAGAACACAGAACACAGAACACAGAACACAGAACACAGAACACAGAACACAGAACACAAAACACAGCACACAGAACACATAACACAGAACACAGAACACAGAACACAGAACACAGAACACAGAACACAGAACACAGAACACAGAACACAGAACACAGAACACAGAACATAGAACATAGAACACAAAACACAGAACACAGAACACAGAACACAGAACACAGAACACAGAACATAGAACACAGAACACAGAACACAGAACATCTGCCTTTTGCACCGCCGGGAGTGCAACAACGACTGACATGCCAAAAGTTGATCAACATCACGATTTAGATCCTATATAATTGCATACATTTGCCAAGGATTTAGCTACAAGAAAAGTCTAGGGGGCGCTATGGCGCATCAAGTCTTCCCCCCCCCCCCCCTCCCCCCGTGAGCCCGGGTCGCGCCCATGTCGCAGCTTCCAAGCGCGCCCGTAGGGCGCAACTTTTTGTATGTGGCGCCCCCCCCCCCCTTGACCGAAATCTTGGATCCGGGCCTGTACTATTTCACGAGAAGTAATAGCAATGCCAAACAAATACAATATATTTGATGAGGCTTTATTTCTCCCTAGGCAATTCATTGCGATACATTCACATTTTCCACGCCGGGTAATGGCATCAGAGATACGCCCATCATCGTTTCGAGCTGCGGTCGGCCGTGGCGGCCGTACCTAATCACCGGAGGTTGAACTTTGCGCACATATTTCATAGCATATATTGGTCTGATTAAAAATTTCAGCGGCATCCGGCAGAGCGGTTGATTTGTGACAGATTATATGTTCTACGTTTTGCAATCGACCGGTAAACAAAGAAATTAAGCGCGATCTAAGCTTCAGGCACGCGCGCACTAATGTTGTGTACGGCGGCCGGCCGGCCGCGTCCCCCGCCTTCTACGTCACAGCGACTCCGGGGTCGCGGCAACTAAATTAGTGTTTGTCAACACTTTTTCGGCCGGAGTGTTCTACCTGGTTTATACAGCCTTGGTATTGCTGATAAAGAGCGCGGATAAATAGAGTTTGTCGAGGACGAAAAGGTTCTCCAACTGGAAAACCGTCGCCGAAGAATCCCAAGGACGTTGCGTCCCAGAATAAACAATAATTAAACATGGAGTGTCCTGTGCCGGAATCATTCAAGCAAATATAACGTCCGTGAAGTTGCAACTAATTCAGCGATGGATTCGGCACAGATTCAGATTTGCCCCAAACTTCGGCCCACAGTCAATTATGTCACGCTGATCACGAACATGACCTTCATGTTGCTATTCAAGGTCACCTTCAAGATCAAATTCAAGGTCAAAGGACGGGATACCGCATAACGTTCCGAATGTATTGCCGGATCGTTACCAAAGTGGTCCCAGATGATAGACAGGCTCCATATATAACGTCCGTTACCGTAACTCATGGTCTCCGCCACGCCTTTGATTTTGTTTTGTGTGTGTGTGTGTGGGGGGGGGGGGGCTGGGGGTGCGAACGGGATCAAGGGAAGCTGAGTGATCGGCGTCAGCGAAAAGTTGTTGACTGTGGGGGGGGGGGGGGGGGGGGAGGGGGAGGGCGGTCAACCAAAATGTTGTTGACGGGGGGTGCAATGATCAAAACCGAAAAGCTGTTGAGCAGGGTGGGGGGGTGGAACGTCAGCGAAAGCCTGTGCAAGAGGGAAGAGGTAGGTATGCAGGCACCTAACAAATAATGATTACAACTGAGCACTGATTTACAGTTGCTTGTCAGATAAAATTGGGGGATAATCCCCCTCTGGCCCAAGAATGGGGGGAAACTTCCTCCGTCCCCCGTGGCGGAGTCCCTGGCATAACTTACTTAGATCATTGGAATATATAGCACCTACACCACACTAAAACAGTTCAAACCTCAAACTGAATCTTGCAAATTGTTTACAAAATAACCGCAGATCACCGGTAGAGATGCAAAAATGTCTTTAAAAAACAGGAACCGGCACCGCCACCGCCACCGCTCACAAATGAGTTGGCACCGGCATCAAGCCCGGACACATTTGGCAGCACACGCCAGACCCGGCAGCCAGCAATCTGCATGTAACCAACCCTATTCCCTGCGGGGAAGATTCTATCCGCGGTGGTTTTTCACTTGTTGCTTCTAAACCGTTTGGACTAGCGTCTTGAAACTGTGTGACTTTTCCTGAAATTAAATTGCGTGTGTTGTGTCAAAATTTGGAATAAAATCAGCACAGCAGAGGCGGTGCCAGGATCCTGTTTGGGGAGGGTGTTACGAATGCAGTTGTGCGGCGCATACTTTCTTCGTAGTTTTCGGTGCAATAAATGCGTCAGAAACATTATCAATGCAATACGCATACAAAATACTGGGATTGTGCATATTTGTTGACAGAGACGCACTCAGGTACAAAAAATGAGAGGCGATACCCTCCCTCAAATTAGGTCCAACTTCAAATTAGTAAGATGATAAAAGCGTTACTCACATTATTTTTCCTGACATTAAATTGCGCGTGTTGTGTCAAAATTGGGAATAAACATTGTTTGCCTGGATCCACCTATGCGCAATATATTACATTTAACACATTACAACAAATAATGTCCCCATGTGACGTTCATGCCGTCCCAAACAATCACGAACAGCGCATATTTGTTATTAGAAAATCCTCCCATTTGACATCCCCTGAATACGCCTATTATTTGTTTTTATTTTGGTACTGTCTTCTGATATATTAAATACCAGTACATTTGAAGCTCAAAAACGTTTGGAGCATGAAAACCATCCACACCACATGGCCGCAATGACCTTTCAAATATCAACCAAAAGTTTCGTATTTTTTGCCCTGGCCACCCATTTGTGAACAAACAAAAAATGTAAGGGTTAAAAAAGAAGGGCCTGAGGCCTTTTGCATAGAACCTACGAAACTGAAAAAGTACGATTCCTCTTAGAATCGTAACTATTTCAAGACATCGTGTTTCACCAAGATCCTGACAATAAAAAGAACAGTGATGAATTTACGCCGGTGCAAGGGAGTCCTGTGCAAGGGAGCTGTTTCAAGGGAAAAATTTGGAATTTTCAAACTTCTGTTTCATAAACTTCTGACAAACTTCTGTTTCATAAAACATGAGATTTAAGAGTAGTCTAGTTATCAAAGTAGTCTAGTAGAGTAGTCTAGTAAAGTAGTCTAGTTATCACGCCGCATCCGCGAAATAAATTTTAAAATCCTAAAATAGCAGGGAAAAATCTTCGAAGGGTTGTTTTGATTTTGAGGGCGACGTTTGGTAAGCATCGGTTTTCTATAGTATTACTGATAAGGAGCGCGGATAAATGGAGTTTGTCGAGGACGAAGAGATTATCCAACTGGAAAACCGTCACCAAAGACGCCCAAGGACGTTCCGCTCCAGAATAAACAATAATTGAACATGGAGTGTCCTGTGTCGGGATCATTCTGATAAATATAATAATGTTCGTGAAGTTAGCGACTAATTCAGCGATGGATTCGGCATAGATTCAGATTTGCCACAAACTTCGGCCCACAGTCATTTCTGACACGCTGATCACGAATATTACCTTCATTTTGCTGTTCAAGGTCACCTTCAAAGTCAAATTAAAGGTCAAGGGACGGGGTACCGCATAACGTCCCGAATGTATTGCCGGATCGTTACCGAAGTGGTCCCAAATGATAGACAGGTTCCATATATAACGTCCGTCCTGTAACTCAGGGTCTCCGCCACGCCTTTGAAATAGGCGTGGGGGGCGGGGGGCGGGGGGGGACGGGATTGAGGGAAGCTGAGTGGTCGGCGTCAGCGAAAAGTTGATGACTGGGGGGGGGGGGGGGCGTCAACCAAAAAGTTGTTGATCGGAGGGGGGTGCAGTGATCAAAACCGAAAAGTTGTTGAGCAGGGTGGGGGTGGAGCGTCAGCGAAATGCTGTTGAGCGGTGGGGCAGGGGGGAGGAGTGGAATGTCAACGAAAGCTTGTTCAACAGGCGAGAGGTAGGTATGTACCTAACAAACCATCAGGATTACTGAACACTGATTTATAGTTGTTTGTCAGGGAAAATTGGGGGTTAATCCCCCTGGCCCAAGAATGGGAGAAACTTCTCCCCGTCCCCCGTGGCGGAGTCCCTGGCATTACCTATTAGATAATTCGAATATATAAACGCTCGGACGGCGTGGCGCCGCCCGACCCGGCCGCCGCGCCGCGGCAGTGAAAGAGGCAGAGACGGCCGGAGAGACGGCGGCGGTGGCGGACAGTCGTCTTCGTCTTCCGCCGTCTCCCTGCCGGCCGCTGCCGGCCGCTGCCGTCTCTCCGGCCGCCCCTGCCTCCTCCACTGCCGTGGCGGCCGGATCGGGCGGCGCCACGCCGTCCCTGTCGCCTTGAGCTCCATACCGTTCCTCATTCTCATACGGGATTCCCATTCCATGAGGGGCCCTATTATACATTAAACAATATTGTAACCCCCCAACTTCCGGTGAGCTCGGCATGAGACCGGCAAGCCTGAGTTCAGACACAGCTTCAGGCACGCCGGGCCTGAATTTGGGCCCAGCGCCGGTTCCGTGGTCCTGAAATTTGCATCCCTAATCACCGGGAGGCGGATGAACATCATTTTCTAAGACAGATCCTAATATCAATGCAGATGGTGATAATATTGGTTTCGGAAGAATTACAAAGTATTTCTTATTATATTATGTATGCCCAACTGTTGTGTAACCATACTGTACATAGCTTGGATGCGCTGTAGCTATTTGACACTACTTTATTCTGGATATGACCGTCATGTATTAGAATCCGGCACATTCTAAGAAAGGAGATAGGAGGTTGGTGAAACACAAATTACGAAGTTTCGTAGAAGCTGCTCTTTCTTTGAATTTCTACGATTTATTCCGGCGACGTAGATCGTAGGTTTTATGCAAAATGCCTCTGGTCATGACGAATCGAATGGTATTTTACCCATCGAAATCGACCAAGCGGTTCTCAAGATCTCTGGGGGAAAGGGGTGGGAGGCAGAATCTGCCACTCCCTCCCGCAGGTTAACGTAATTCTGGCCGCCCGCAGAGAATAGGGTTTAAACAGTATGTTAAAGGGAAATAATGACCTTTTTCCACTAAAATGGAGTTAGCACTTGAAATCGCCAGACGATATCAAAATATATTGTAAATTCATCACATTTTGCATGAAAACTTTCCTACCGAAAGATATTTCAAGTTAAAGTTGATAAGCGTTCCACACTTTTAACGACCGGTACTTGCACTATTTCTGACCTTTTGTCAAGTACTTTTGGTCCTCATCAAACTGCGGGCTTTTCCCGTATTATTTTTTTACGCAATGGAGTGGAAAATATATTGTGCGTTCTGCTTGTTGTGATTATATGCCCGGCGATCTTCTAAAACTAACAGCGATTGGAAAAAGTGGCAATAAAATCGGAAGCTCATCGATGCACATCAACGCGGCATAGTTAGTGGTTGCGACCCTCAATTTTTGCAATTCGATTCATTTGTTTTCAACATTAGGAGTTGTGTATAGTTTGTCTGTGGCTGTATATAACACTATGCTTTATTTTATCATGAAAAATAAGAATTTTTCCCAAAAAACTAACGAACAATAACACAAAACTGGCAATTAAATCAGAAGCTCATCGATGCACATCGACGGCGACCTATTTAGCGTCGGCGATTTGTTTACAAAGTCATTGTCATGCTTCTCGGCGCACTTAACCATCTCGGCGCACTTGGCGAGTTGTTCCTGATTAGTATACCCAAGTCCGTAGCAGGCTTTGTTAATGACGTCATTGGTGCCATTCTTGTGTAGCATTGCAAAATATATCTGATTTCGAGTTGAAAGCTAATTAAAGACTTATTCAAATGATTGTTTTTAAGTTTGAATTTTCTTGTTAATCATTATTAAAGGTATTTTATCACTGTATTTCATAGTAGTTGACACTTCAGAAACTTGTGACGTAATAATATTGTATCCAATATGCATTTCCCTCACCTTTTGCCATTGTGGCGCAGTGCCGAGTGCTTTGCGAATACTAGCTTGCCTGGGGTTCAATTCATTCCGCTCTTATTTTATTCGAGTTGGTATAGTTTGCATGTTGTTGTTATTCATGACTTATACTGATAGTCAGTCATGCATCACGGATGCTTCACGAATTGCTTCACGGATCAGAGCGCTGCTCGAACGCACGCTAGTAGCGCTTTCGTTCTCCATGGCAACCAGGCGTGAGCCAATGAAAAGCCAGAACGTATTCCCTTTCTGGCTTTTGATTGGCTGACGCCTGGTTGCCATGGAGAACGAAAGCGCTACTAGCGGGTGTCCGAGCAGCGCTCAGTTTGATCGGAAATGTCACAGAGGCTCCACAAATGCCGCACTCGATGTTAACAATGGTAGGGAAGGACGAATTTGTCAATGACCTTCATGATGTACACAAGGTACTTGTTTGGTATTTCTTCCAAACTTACAACTTTGAATTTGGGAATAATTTTATTTAATTCTTAAATTTAAATAAAATAATTTTAAAATATAACGGGAGCCTAAGAAATTGTTGCTAACAAAATAAAAGGTCATTATTTCCCTTTAAGCCCCGAACTTGTGCTGAGCCCGGCATGAGACCCGCAAGCCTGATTCAGATACAGCTTCAGACCCACCGAGACTGAATTTGGGCACGACGCCGGCTCCGTGG
>JAXIVJ010017343.1:0-26411 GCA_036785665.1 Chirona hameri
CAGGATGGCAGCTGAGGAAGTTCGACTCACCTCCAGGCTGGCAGCTGAGGAAGTTTGTCTCACCTCCAGGCTGGCAGCTGAGCCAGTTCGACTCACCTCCAGGCTGGCAGCTGGGGCAGTTTGTCTCGTCTTCGTGGCCGGCGCAGTCGAAAATGCCGTCACAGACCTGGTGACGTGGCAACTGCCGCCGGTCCGAGGTCTTGCAGTAGAACGGCTCCGCTTCCCCCTGCCCGGAGCCGGAGCCGGAGCCGGAGCCGGTGACCGAGACGAACTGCGCCGTGTGGGAGCTGTAGAAGCCCGCGACTGGCGGTAGCTGCATGTCTGTAAAGTGAGGAGACACTGCATCACAACCAACAGGATTGCCTGTCATGTAAACTGGACTGTTCTCACTGCTGTGGGATCTGGGATTTAAGGGGGCCGATTCACCCTCATTGTGCATGTAATTCACAAGGGCCCAAGCGTCCGTGCTAATCTTGCAAGAGGCTGCTTGGGTCAGTAAGTTGTGCTCCTAGGATTAAAACATGACCGCATACATGAATGCAATACAGGCACTGGCTGGTTTTGTGAAGTTAATGATACAACCTTTCCCCTCTGTCTGTCAATACATGAACTAGCATCGATTCACCCAGTTTAACGTTTTTAATGACCAATGATAAGCTTGTACGTTTGTGACATTCTACTGAATATGCAGGGCCCTGAGTGTCCTGCGACTGCTCTAAGCAATGTTCACGTTTTACTTTTAAGACTGTGTCCTGTAGGCAGTACCCGAGTCTCGCCGGACTGAGGGGAAGGGGGGGGGGGGCTGTTGTGAGTTGCTCTTCCTGTACAGCCGGGGGCCAGGCACACGGGCAGCTGAGCTCAACAGACTGCCGGCAGCCACCGCCGCCGCCGCCGCCGACACAAACCGCCGACGCAGCAGCCGCAGCGGCGCGGCGGGGGCAGCGGCGGCGGCGGTAGCGGCGGCGACGGCGGCGGTAGCGGTGGTAGCGGCGGCGGCGGCGGAGGAGGCGGCGGTAGCGGTGGTAGCGGCGGAGGAGGCGGCGGTAGCGGTGGTAGCGGCGGAGGAGGCGGCGGTAGCGGTGGGTAGCGGCGGCGGCGGTGGTAGCGGTGGTATCGGCGGCGGCGATAGCGGTGGTGGATGCATGGTGCACAAATCAGAGCCGCTCACTGATGCACCACCCTACTGGCAGCTGTGCACGCCTTCAGTGCACGGCGCCTGTGCACGCCGCGGTGCACGGCACTGTCCGGCTGTGTGCAGAGGCAAGCACGCCCACCGCGGCAAGCACGCCCACCGCGGGACGTGCTGCCGGGCTAAATCAGGCGGCCAGAGGCCCGGTCTGCTTCGTTGGACAATTTCTGCCGGGGAACAATGACCTCTTTCTGGAGAGACGTGGGGCTACCGCAGTGAGGGGCGGCAGGCCTGTTGTTGAACTGGCAGAGTAGCGGACTGGGGAGATCGTGTTAGAAGTAACCCATATTATTTGACGAGGTAATTTTACTCATTTGAAAATACGTGCCCATCTGCCTTTAAAACTCTTTTAGCCAAAGGCTGCCTTAGAAAGTTTTAGATATCATTTCGAAGCTTCACATAGAACCGAACCAGTGTTAGAGTGCATCCGGTGCTGCGTAAGGGTGCCATCGGGCCATTCCCCCCCCAAAAAAAAACGGCCGAAGTCCCCCGAAAATTGACATTTTTGGTTAAGGCACACTGCGCCATTCGGCGCGCGATATCACTGCGAAATTCCGCGTATCCGCGGTGTTCAGCCGCGGAAAAAGCTCGTCCGGACCAGCTTTTTTTCCGCCGCGGAAAAAAGCTGGTCCGAAGCTGGAAAACGAGCTTTTTCCGCGGCTGAACGCGGAATTTCGCAGTGACATCGCGCGCCGAATGGCGCAGTTTGCGGCCGCCTTTAAAGGGAATAGTTCACCTTCAACACGTGTTTTGAACCAAGATGGCATAATTATAGTGTGGAGCGGAAAATTAAGTGTGGTGAAATAATTTATTCGTTTCGCTCAGTGATTTCGATACAGGATCGAAAATCAACTCGGCATTTTTTTGTATCACAGCTCCGAAACAGCCGGCCGTTGGTATAGCGCTACATCCGGGACCTCCGATACACTCTCTGACACCGGTACCTTATCTATTGGCGCCGCGCCCAATACCCGAGTGTCCCGCTCAGCCACCCGAGCGGCGCTGCCGACCCTTAGCAGAGACTGTGGTGGGCGGAGCCGGCCGTGAGAAACTTAGACGTCATGCGCCATACAAAAGAGAAACTTGCCGATTTCTACAAGGATCCATCAATTGCCCAAACAAAAGTCCGCCCCTGTAGCTCAGTGGGAGAGCGCTGGACTTCTGACCTATCCCGGTGTGGCAGCCCGGGTTCGAGTCGCTTCGGCGCTCGCTGTTTGCTCCCGACTGGGATGGCCTGCGGCCGGTGGCAGCAGTCGCACTCAAGGTCAGGTGACGTCAGTGAGCGGGGCGGACCGTGTCCAGGTATGTCGGGCACGTAAAACTTTTGTCTCTAAATTCTGCCGGCCAACAGGAATTGCGCGATCGGGTGGTGAGGTTAGGATCTCCGCAGCAAGCTCTGCTTAGCGTGGGTCCTGACCTCGGAAATCCATCCATACAAAACATTCGGACTAAATTTATAAAAAAAAGTAATATTAATATTTTTTCAGCTCAATACCATTACTGCCAAATTTCAAGAAATATATCAAGGTGATCTATTCCCTTTAAAGAAGTCTTAGGGACTTGTGCGATGGCATGACTGTTGTTTTAAAGGGAAATAATGACCTTTTTACTTATTTATCTGCATTATTGTACTACACATGTATGGTAACAAATTGATCGCATTTCAATTTAAAAGTGAAATAACAACTTTGTCTATTTCGAAAATTACATTTTGGGAAATTAAAAATATGTACTTATATATGGTGACGAACATTATGATCCATCACTATCTTTGGTTTGAATGTTGATTTGTAAACAAGTCATAGGGCCAGAAGTGAAGTAAGTGCGCCAAGAAGCGTGACAACGTCCCTGATTGGTTAATGAAACAAGTAGCCGACACTAAATAGGTCGCCGTTGGGTGCATAAGCGAACTTCCGATTTGATTGCCATTTTGCATTGTTTCATGGTCTTTTTTTTGTTGTTTAAAGTGTTTCTTTTTAATGATAAGCTTAAGCCTAGTGTTATATACAGCCAGAGACAAAAAAAGACGAAACTCCTAATTTTTAAAATGCAAGAACCAATTTTCAAAAATTGAGGGTCGCAACCACTAACTAGGTCGCCATTGGGTGCGGTATTGGGTGCATACGTTAACTGCTAATTTGGTTACCTTTGTATTCAATGTTTATGGATTATTAAGGATAGAATGCCACATAATCACAATAGACCGGAATCCGAAATTTGTTACCAAGTACTTGAGAGTACCGAACATTATATAAGCGTGGATCGCTTATCAACTTTAACTTGAAATATCTTTTGGTAGGAATGTTTATATGCAAAATGTAATAAATTTACAATATATTTTGGCCTCGTCTGTCGATTTCAAGTGATAATTCCATTTTTGTGAGAAAAGGTCATTGTTTCCCTTTAACGCAATTTATAATACACAGAGAAGTGAAATCCGATGGAATTTTGCCATTGTGTCTGACATTTGGGGGGATTGGCCACCGCCCTCCACACAAACGTTTTTGGCCGTCCTAGATCCACTGCAGAGTCTACGGTCAGTAGCCTGTGGGATCCACTGCAGGGTCTACGGTCGGTTGCCTGTGGGCTCCACCAGGGTCTACGGTCGGTGGCCTGTGGGCTCCACTGCATGGTCTACGGTCAGTAGCCTGTGGGTTCCACCAGGGTCTACGGTCGGTGGCCTGTAAGCTCCACCAGGGTCTACGGTCGGTGGCCTGTGGGCTCCACCAGGGTCTACGGTCAGTAGCCTGTGGGCTCCACTGCAGGGGTCTACGGTCAGTAGCCTGTGGGCTCCACTGCATGGTCTACGGTCAGTAGCCTGTGGGCTCCACTGCAGGGTCTACGGTCGGTGGCCTGTGAGCTCCACTGCAGGTTCTACAGTCAGTAGCCTGTGGGCTCCACTGCAGGGTCTACGGTCGGTGGCCTGTGGGATCCACCAGGGTCTACGGTCAGTAGCCTGTGGGCTCCACGGCAGGGTCTACGGTCAGTAGCCTGTGAGCTCCACCAGGGTCTACAGTCGGTGGCCTGTGGGATCCACCAGGGTCTACGGTCAGTAGCCTGTGGGCTCCACTGCAGGGTCTACGGTCAGTAGCCTGTGAGCTCCACCAGGGTCTACGGTCGGTGGCCTGTGGGATCCACCAGGGTCTACGGTCAGTAGCCTGTGGGCTCCACTGCAGGGTCTACGGTCAGTAGCCTGTGAGCTCCACCAGGGTCTACGGTCAGTAGCCTGTGGGATCCACCAGAGTCTACGGCCAGTAGCCTGTGGGCTACACTGCATGGTCTACGATCAGTAGTAGCCTGTGAGCTCCACCAGGGTCTACGATCAGTAGCCTGTGGGCTACACTGCATGGTCTACGGTCAGTAGCCTGTGAGCTCCACCAGGGTCTACGGTCAGTAGCCTGTGGGCTCCACCAGGGTCTACGGTCGGTGGCCTGTGGGCTACACTGCATGGTCTACGGTCAGTAGCCTGTGGGCTACACCAGGGTCTACGGTCAGTAGCCTGTGAGATCCACCAGGGTCTACGGTCAGTAGCCTGTGGGATCCACCAGGGTCTACGGTCAGTAGCCTGTGGGCTACACTGCATGGTCTACGGTCAGTAGCCTGTGAGCTCCACTTCAGGGTCTACGGTCAGTAGCCTGTGGGCTACACTGCATGGTCTACGGTCAGTAGCCTGTGAGCTCCACCAGGGTCTACGGTCAGTAGCCTGTGGGCTACACTGCATGGTCTACGGTCAGTAGCCTGTGGGCTCCACCAGGGTCTACGGTCGGTGGCCTGTAAGCTCCACCAGGGTCTACGGTCGGTGGCCTGTGGGCTCCACCAGGGTCTACGGTCGGTGGCCTGTAAGCTCCACCAGGGTCTACGGTCGGTGGCCTGTACGCTCCACCAGGGTCTACGGTCGGTGGCCTGTGGGCTCCACCAGGGTCTACGGTCGGTGGCCTGTAAGCTCCACCAGGGTCTACGGTCGGTGGCCTGTAAGCTCCACCAGGGTCTACGGTCGGTGGCCTGTAAGCTCCACCAGGGTCTACGGTCGGTGGCCTGTGGGCTCCACCAGGGTCTACGGTCGGTGGCCTGTGGGCGGAACCCGATGACCGATGTGAATGCATTATGGAGATGTGAAATACGGCACCCATTCTGGCGGGCGTTTGACTTGCATTACATGACTTCGCTGCTTATCTTGTCCCTGGACGGGCATTTGCAGTGTACGCATTGCTTTACAAGTCAGCAATCAAGCACGGCTCTTTTCGCTAACGTTATATAGTGTATGAAATAAAACGAGTATCCTTGCTGAGATAACTAGTGTATTCTTACTTATGTAAGGCTAAATATCGCACTTAAAAAAAGAGAACAGCTGACCTGCTGTCCCCATCGCACTTGCACGCTTGTATGCGTACTTCACAAGCGTGGTTGGATCACATCGGGTCTAGTCAATCACTCAAGACATGCTAATTTCATCTGACATTCTCCGTCTGTTTCAGCTCAGTCCGGAGCACTACTGGAGAAAGTTCCCCTGTCATTAAGCCGTGTCGCACGGAGGGTTGGCTTTATTGGCTTAGTAGAGTTGCACGGCTGTACTGCAGCTGCGTATGCCGGCCTGGAGCAGAGCTCCCACCTCTGGTCATTAGGTGCGTGAGATCAGCTGGCACTTACGGGATCGATAGCGTCTTGTACAAGAACTGCATAAAAACAGTTCATTAAAGAGGGTGGACGAGTTACAACAAGCTAATAAAAGGGGAACTTATATACAGTCATGTAGTCACAGGGCTGCGGAGTCGACATACTATTTTAGCAACTCCGACTCCGACTTCGACTCTGGCCTAAAAAAATCGACTCCGACTCCGACTCCGACTCCGACTCCGACTCCAACTCCGATTCCGGCCTATATCCGTTCTCCAACTGCATGCCAGAAAGCAATACCTGCAATGCCATCTATTTCGTATGTTGGTCTGTATTCTAAACAGTATGGAGAGCAATGCTACGCCGCCCGAGCACGGGCGCGGCGTGCCGGCCGCGCGTCCAGTCCAGTCGCGCCCGCCTGCAGGCGGGGGAGCCCGCGAAACGGGCACCGAGCGGCGAGCGCAGCCAGCTGCCGCCGGCCCAGCTCGCAGCAGCTGGGCTTCAGCCCCAGCTCGTTCCTGCTCGTCTTCGCTGGAGCCGCTGCTGCTCCTGGATCCTGCGCTGTCTTACAGCTGGCCAGTCAGTGCGCCGCTCTCCGACGCCTCGCCTCCGGCAACCAAGTATACCAGCCAGGGGTGTGGATTTCCAAAACATAATTGGGGGTGCTCAAGGGCGGATGTAATGCGTCCGACATTACGCATTGTGCCATGCCCCTAAACGACTGAAATCGACCGAAAATTAGAATTTTTCTGATTTTTAAGGACATCTTAAACAACCTATAATAAGTCAAGTTTGTTTTAAACATAGTTAAATGCACAAGCGAGCTAGATCCTTTGTCGTTGTGCCATAGCCACTGGCCACAGTGTTTGGCTAAGCACTTCAAAACTCACAAGACGTAATCATAAAATAATCAATCCTATCATACCTACGACTCTGCTTCTTATCTCGGATTTTTTTGGTGTATATTGGTGACCTAAGGTCAGGTCAGTTTCGTGGCCTTCCTATTATAAGTCAACAAGACAATATACAAATGTTTTCGTATCACAGGATACACATTAGACCAGAATAAATATTTTAAGATTATGTTATTATAGCTCATTCTTGATGACCCAAATACAATTATTGCTCAGTGACCGGGCTAAAAGATCGAGTGAGGTCATCTGAGGTGACCAGCACTTCTTTGCCAATAACTCTTGATAGCATAAAATGAAGATAAGAACGTGAGACCTGCACCACTGTGTATGTCTCGTCGAGACGAGTCCGACATTGTGCAGCACGACATACCTGGTTCACCACATGACCTTAAATTGCCTTGACCTGAAGTCTAATTTTGAAGTTGACTTAAGTAACCTGGTCACCATGGTATGATTCGAATATCCTTGACGAAGCGAGCACAATGACATTAAAATGGGCTTCGTGTGACCATAAGAGTCGGCGCGTCCAAAACCACAATTATCATCAGATAACGTTAAAATGATTGCCCTATCTTCATCGGGCGGCAATTTACCGCTAGATGAGTAAGATATATGTTACATTTTCCACTCATTTTTCGAAAGGGGTGTAACGTTAATGTCCCCAGGCCGACGATTATTCTACCGAAGAAAGTAATCGCCAATTGACAAAAAGTCGACTCCGACTCCGGGCCGGAGTCGGAGTCGGTAGTATTTTAGCGTCTCCGACTCACTCCCACTCCGGCCAAAACTGCCGACTCCAACTGACTCCGACTCCGACTTCGACTCCGACTCCGACTCCGCAGCCCTGCTGATGTAGATACTGTTCACTTGCCTAATGGGGCACCACAATAAATTTCCCGTCGCTGATGATCAACTGCTACCAAGCGGACCGGCGTCTGTGCGTCAGAGTATAGGGCGCATTGTTTACGGCGGAGTTTTGAAGGGGTTAGAGTGGTACATATGTGTTCAAACTTATACTCAATGTTGGTGTCTATGAGTGTATTCGAAATCTGAAAGCGTTTCTCGTTGAGGTCAATCGTTTGACCTCGGGAGGTCAATGAGTGCCCGCGAGGTCAAATATTGGGTACCGCATAACTTTTCCCCTAAAGTACTTACCGAAGTCGCTTCAACGGCTAAATATTCCCAATAGCCTATATACGGTGCACAAAGAGAGATCTGACCGCCCCTGGTCACCGGTTGACCTCAGGTCACAACATAAGTTACTATTATGGCCCATGGGAGAATGACGGGCCGCAGCATATTTTTGTTTGTCTCTCCCCAAATCACTTAGATAAACCATTCCACCACCATCGCCTTCCTTTTAACTCACCGAAGGTGCTCAATGCAAGAATGGACTCCTTCAGGTCACCGTTTGACCTCAGGTCACCTAGAAAGTCGCTAATATCCATTTAACGAGCCGTCCAAATACGTATTCGTTGTTTACTGGCCGATTGTGCTCAAACTTATAAGAAATGCTGATGTCTACGAGTGTATTCTAACCCTGAAATGATTTCTTGCTGAGGTAAATCGTTTGACCTTGGGAGGTCAAAGAGTGCCCGCGAGGTCAAATCTCGGGTACCGCATAACTTTTTCCCTAAAGTATTTATAGAAGTCGCTTCAACGACCAAATATTCACACCAGCCTATAGACGGTGCACAACGAGTGATCTGACCACCCCTGGTCACTGGTTGACCTCAGGTCACAGCATAAGTTACCATTATGGCCCATGGGAGAATGACGGTGTACCGCATAATGTTTTTTTTCCCAAAAATCACCTAGAGAAACTATTCTACCACCATCGCCTTCCCTTTAACCCACCGAAGGTAAGTTTGAACACAATCAGTCGGTAAACAACGAATATGTATTTGGACTGTTCGTTAAATCGATATTAGCGCCTTTCCAGGTGACCTGAGGTCAAACGGTGACCTGGAGGTCTTGCGTTGTGCACCGTCTATAGGCTGGTGGTAATATTTAGCCGTTGAAACGACTTCGGTCAGTACATTAAGGGCAAAGTTATGCGGTAACCAAGATTTGACATCGCAGGCACTCTTTGACCTCCTGAGGTCAAACAATTGACTTTATCAGCGACAAATGCTTTCAGGGTTCGAATACCCTAATAGACACCAACATTTGGTATAAGTTTGAACACAATCGACCGGTAAACAACGAATAAGTATTTGGACGGCTCGTTAAATGGATATTCGCGCCTTTCCAGGTGACTTGAGGTCAAACGATGACCTGGATAGGTAAAGTCTTGCGTTGTACACCTTGGGTGGGATAAAGAGAAGGCGATAGTAGTAGAACGGGTTCTCTAAATTATTTTTTTTAGAAAATATGTGGTACCTCGTCATTCTCCCGTAGGCCATAACAGTAACTTATGTTGTGCCCTGAGGTCAACCGGTGACCAGGGGCGGTCAGATCACTTGTTGTGCACGGTCCATAGGCTGGTGGGAATATTTATCGGTTGAAACGACTTCGATAAGTACTTTAGGGAAATAATTATGCGATGCCCGATATTTGACCTCGCAGGCACTCTTTGACCTCCCGAGGTCAAACGATTGACCTACGCGTGACATACTTTCAGGTTTCGAATACACTCATAGACACCAACATTTCGTATAAGTTTGAACAAATCTGTACCACTCTAACCTCTTCAAAACTCTGCCGTAAACAATGTGCCCTGCACTCTGGACGCTCAGTCGCCGGTCCGCTTGGTAGCAGACAGCAGTTGATCATCAGCGCCATCTACAATAGCTTCAATTGTGGTGCCCCATTAAAAATGTATGTCATGATGGTATGATGTTCAAATAATGTCAAGAAGGATCTAGTGTTGAGTTGCAGAATGTGTCATATTTAACTGCAGTTTTATTTTATACAAGGATGGTACCATGAACAGAAGCGAAATAAATCAGTGCTATCGCCTAATATTTCTAGATGTTTTGCAACAACAAACACTTAACTGCATTATAGCTTTGGACCCTAAATTATGCCGGTAAACAAGAATTGCAGGATCTGATGATAGGGGTCGGGGTCCACAAAACAAACATTGCTTGGTGAGGGGCTACTATAATCCCAGAAGTCCATCAAACAAAAGGTTCGGACTAAATTTATTAGAAACTCTTTCTTTTAACACATTAATAGCATTGACCATGATGAAATGCGATAGCTAAAATATTGAACAAAACGGTCACAACTTTTCTTCCCAATGACCTGTCATAAAACTTTGTTATTATTCGACAGTATTGCCTATCCCAAACTTTGTATAATGTCCGATTTTGTTTATAGAACCTGCGCATTCTCTTCGTGTTGATCAAAGCTTTATGCTTAGAAGGATGTGACAAAGTTGCACCTGTGTCAATGATAAAACATTCAGCCTAAATAAAGCAATGTTATTCAGAATACCGGAGCGATCCACAAGCCCGCCGCTGCCTGTGATCTTTGCGATGTGTGGTCTGCAGGCTGGCGACTGTGTGGTCTGGTGGCGCGTCAGGGGTCACCAGGTCAGCCAAGTCAGTTGGTCACGGTCAGTCTGTCTGGTCACAGGCTCCTCATACGTAGTGCAGGTGGCAGGATCAGTTTTCACTTCCACAAAGGTCAGATAGGGGTTGGATGATATGCGCTTTAAGTTCGAGCAAATATGCACGTTTTGTGTTCTCCCTGGGACCCGTATGGATGCGGGTAGAAACTGCCAGTGTGCGGATCAGTGTTGGGAAGATGGTATGTACATAGCTGTCAGGGTTAACAGGGGCGGGAGATGTCAGTGCAGGTGCAGGTGTTGGAGGAAGTGTCATAGGGAGTACCATGGACTGGGATGTGGGCGCAAAACAGCAAAAGCAATCGTCGCGCCCTAAGGCCACACACAAAGCCTGGCTGCGGCTGATATCAAATCGGGTGACGGAGAAGATGATGCAGGGTTCTTTAGTGAGTGAGGTGTCCAACATTCTATCGTGCCGTGTAATACGCATAATTATAATGCTGTCGTGTAATCTCTGCTCGTTATGATCACGCTAAGCAGTATGTAATTTATCATTGACACGTTCATCATTGTCACGGAACAGTTCACCTTGTCATTGGGGTTTTGAGCTGAGATAGCCGAGCTGTTCTCCATGCTCGAAAATTGACTTGAGAAACTTTCACATCTTCATAGAAAAACCTTAATTAATTAAAATTGGCTTACCGGAGTCCTAGAAGCCGGAATGAGTAACCGTCCTATATCCCATCGCTGATTGGCTAATTTGACGTATGATTATGATGTATGGCTTGGGGAATAAGTATTATCAACATTGAAATATATAGCGCTGGACAAGAACATGCTGTTTCAGTACCTTATTCTCTTCATTGCACGAATAAACTTTGAGAGATATTATGTATTACATCACGAGTGAGTATAAATATGCACTTAATCGACGAGGCGAAGCCGAGTCGATTAACGCATCTTTATACTCGCGAGTGGTGTAATAATTTTATCCCACGCCGCTACGCTAAAAAAAATCAGAACCAGCAGTGATATATTTTCGCATTCCTAGCTCAGCTTTGTTACTACCAGTAGCATATTGGTGTAATTTAAAAAACAAATTTGCCCATATTTACTAAGAATCGGTCGAAAGTTTACTGAAGTCTTAACCGAAGATTTCACAGCCGTGGATTATCAGATTGATAATCAACAGATGGTGATTAAATTCCGAGTTAACTGACGGTCGGTTAAAAAAATAGCTTTAGCACGTGATTCAATGGCAAAGAGAGATATCGGCGTGGGATAAATCATGATAATCGTCTATAAACACTTTTCTCAGCAATATTCTTAGTGGAATTATACGTCACGCACATGTAGATGTCATTGCGTGCTTCTTAGCAATCTGATTTCGCATTAATTCACTCAATTCAGAGGGAAATCTGAATTGGAACCAAATAACTGACATTATAACTTGCTTTTTCCGCGTTCATATATATGTGTATGGCTTACTAGTAACATGATAATTAATTTATAGTTTTTCTCAATCATTTCTGAGCTTTTTTAGTGTTTTTTAAAGGTGAACAGTTTCCTTTAAGCTCCAATATCATCATACATATTATCATGCTAATATCTCCTCCACAGCGGGATGTATATTCAGCAAGGTCATAAACACAAATATATCACAAGTATGCATTTACAACATGATTTAAATGGAATTATGCAAATGCCATAAGCTAATTGGTTTGTAGTAAGTTTTTACGCGTCGCGATGTTCAGTTTGAACGTTAGCTAACCGAACCGCAAGGTGTTGTTTCACTGTATTTCAGGGATTATCAAATATACAATACATTTAACTTGCTGAAAACCGTAAGTATTCCGTCTCTTGTGAACAGCATGAGTAAACGTTTTTATATGTACAAAAATATGACCACAGCTAGAAAAGACAGAAAGCATAAGGGACAGACCCTCTCGACAACAGCACTAGTACCTGCGGGATAAATTATTTTATCTTAAGTAACGGAATGAACAGAAGCGAAAGCGTGGATTCCCCACAGTGCAGCACTTCGCTCAATTCGTGTCGGTTTCCCCGGCGGTCGGCCGTCCGGGCGACATCGGCAACTATGGAACAACTCGATCGGTCAGTAACACGGACATTTTTGAAACAAAATTTATTTCCTTGTGCTTTCAAAAGATCCGCTGATTGTGGGTAGGTATAGCTCTATCAAATTGTCAAAAGTTAAATTAATGTGACAGGCAAAAGCAAAATGGTACTGGCTAGCGAATATTGAGGTTCTGCCTAGTTCTCTGCTTACATTTTATTTTTTGGCTTATTAAATACTTGATATTTTGACTTTTTAAAGGGATATGCAAGCTTATATGGTGCACTTTGGCTATGCTTGGAAAATAGTTTTAAGCTTGGTTTAAGCACATCTCGGCTTCTCAGTACTTTTCAGTTTATTACATGACATTTTAAGGGCTTACGAAGAAAATTTTGATTCGAATCATGGGGTATGCGACTTAACCGACTGCCTGGTTTTCCATTACGTCGTTTTTACGTAGGTTATGTATAAATCAGGGCTTAAAGTAGGGTCATTACTTAAATCGGGTTAACCAGATGTTCTCCACCCAGACGATTGTAGAGCACAAACTGAGAATATCAAATAGATCAGATTAGGCAATGTATCCTTGATCCAATCTGATCATTAGCGGGCGTTTAACTAAGCGTTTTCTTGTTGAAGAAATTCCCCATATTTGCATTTAAATTTGAGTTTCAAAGCAACTAATCTATTCATACAATAGCCCACGAAAATAAAATAAAATAACCGACAATGGACTATAATGGACTTTTGAACATACACTCGAGGCGAATCCTCCAGTGGCCATTTCTCCTGCGTGAATGGCGGATACATTGTATATTAATCAAGGCAAAGATGAAGGTAAATAAATGAGGCCTAGTGTAACAGCACATGATGATAGGCATGTCATATGACGAATATGGATGTATTACGCTAGTTATATCATATATACAACTTTGTTACCGAAGCGGTTAGACACACGATAAACCCCTACATTCCAATCCATTGGATTTGAATCGGACTATGTAGATAAGAAACAAAGGGATTTGGATTGGATGGAATTTCAACGTCTGTTTGTAATATGTAATAACCAATTGGTCGAATGACCGAAAGTTATTAATCGACTGTTTTTAACGCAACAACATCTTTTTCGTGTTAAACAAGGCCTAGCAACATATACATCGTCTTACATTTGCTTTAATATCCACACAATCTCGGTACCTAAGCTTGGACTGAATTATATTGGAGGAGCAGGTTTAGGGAACTGATCAGGGAGTCATCGTTGATCTAGATCCAGGCGAGATGGTTTCAAACTGGATCCGATCTCTCCAGGTGGATTCATTATGGAATGAATCCACCTGGAGAGATCGGATCCAGTTTGAAACCATCTCGCCTGGATCTAGATCAACGATGACTCCCTGATCAGTTCCCTAAACCTGCTCCTCCAATATACGTTTGGTCTTAATCAGGACTCTACCGGTCATTAAGTATTTGAACATGGCATGTTTCGCTGAAGTTTGTTTTTACAGTTCCATTTGCATGTCGATCAGGAGAATCAAACAAAGGAGTGCTGATATGACATTCTTTTGCGAACACTTTATTAAAAGCAGCAAATCTATACAAACAGTCTGCAATCAAGTACGCCCTGCAACATTTGCAATGTCGAATCATCTGTGTTGAAAGACGCAGACGGCACTCTTCCAACGCGCATGGTCTTCCGGTTGATTGCGTGATATATAGAGCTGTCTGAGAGGGAGCGACCTCGACATGATTGAGCTGGCACAGCTTGTCGCAAAGCTCGGGCATGGGCGCACTCAGCTTACGAATGAGGGAGGTCACAAGATTTGAACAAACATACAGACATTCATCATACCCATATAAACCCTTGGAATGGTGAGTATCAGCGACGGGAAACCAAAGTCCTTGACTGCGTTGTGCTTTGTCATTAAATCCGATGACAGCGTAACCACGCATTACCTTCCGTATACCGTAGCGGAACGTCCGCCCAAGTAGCTCAGTTGGAATAGAGTGTCGGCCTGGAAATTCGTCCGCCCTGGCAAGGTGGGTTCGAGTCGCTTCGGCGTTCGAGATTCGCTCCTGACCGGGATGACCTGCGGTCGGTGGCAGCGGCCGCAATCAGGCCAGATGAAATCAGGAGGTGGGCGAACCGTGTTCCAACCTCGAGCACGTTAAACATTCGCCACTAAATTATGCCGGTGAACTGGAACTACGTCATCGGCTGGTAGGGTTCAGGGCCCACGCAACAAGCTCCGCTTAGCATAGGGGACTGATCCCAAAAATCCATCCATTCAAATATTCGGACTAAATTTATTTTTACAAAATCAAAATTTCAGTTTTTCGAGCTTGTGAGCACACATAACGGTAAATAATAGGAGTATGCTGCATTTTAACGTAACAGTGTAGGTGTCTGGCGGATCTGTGAGATATTCTGAAATACGGTTTTCATCACTTGATGTTTGATCGCTTCCTCGCTCATTGTAAACCTAATTATATTACGCAGCAATTGGTTCAGTCGAAATGTAAGTTCTCTCCATCTGTCCCTACTCTGCTAAACATGCACAAATATTGAGCTTCCTGGTATCCTTGTTCATGGTTGTTTTTTTATCGTAAAAATACTCGACTTAAGGCGTAGTTGTACCAAACTAATGAAGTTAATTAGCAGATGCAAGCCAATGCCACCGAATAAAGAAATGCCTGCCTAGGCACTTGCCTTGCCTTCTAAGAAAACATAACAACAGGAAGAAAAGTGAATGTATCAAAACCAATCTTGAGAAAATAAAGGGCAGAGATATTAAAGAAGGCAACTGTAATCTTACTTGCTATGAAATGCTTACATCATGGCACGTATGCGAAATTATAAGCGTCATCAAGTTGGCGGTAAAATGGCTGCTATTATATGCCAGCTGTCTAGCAGTGTAGGTACTGTCCTTTTAGACGTAAACACGACGGTAACTGTGTAAAAAAGGACGGGAATTGTGTACAAAACGACGGGAACTGTGTAAAAACGACGGTAACTGTGTAGGTATTGTGCTTTTAGACGTAAAAACGACGGTAACTGTGTAAAAAACGACGGTAACTGTGTACAAAACGACGGTAACTGTGTAGGTACTGTGCTTTTAGACGTAAAAACGACGGTAACTGTGTAAAAAACGACGGTAACTGTGTACAAAACGACGGTAACTGTGTAGGTACTGTGCTTTTAGACGTAAACACGACGGTAACTGTGTAAAAAACGACGGTAACTGTGTAGGTACTGTGCTTTTAGACGTAAACACGACGGTTATGCTGACTGACCTAAATAGCAATGAAATGTCATGTCTTATATTTTGCCTTCACAGGGTTTACGTTATTAGCGGTTGGGACGAATGTCAGTAGTTGTGACACAAATATCCATGAGAGATGACCTCTGTACCGTTCTGAATATGGATCACATGATATCACGTGACATTGCAGGAGCAACATTATCGGAGGGTGATGCCGCAGAATAAGCTCGTAACCGTGTTAGCTTCAATGTAACTTCATCGTCAATGTAACTTCATCTTAACCGGAAGACCACTGCAATGCAAAACACAGTAGTAAAAGCGCACGTGCACTGCACGGCATCGAAGCCGCACCGACTGTGCTCCCTTGTCACCTCTTCCAAGAAGCCGACAACTTGTCGCCGGGCAGAATCTTTCAATCTCTGACGCAGTCTCTGTTAAAACTCAAACAGCAGGTCATTTGTAACCATTCTGCAATGAAGCCAGTGCCATTTATACCGTCATGTGAACCTGTCTTGGCTCCTTATCGGGCGGGGTCTGCAGCGGGGCCAACGCTCTAACCCAGCTGTCATGGCCTCAGGACCAGGGTGCCCACCCGGTGGAATCTTCCGCCACTCACCAGACCCTCCAGGTTCCGGTGGCCTGGGTCGGCCCGGCCGGCCGGCCCCGCCTGTTGCGCCCCACGCCACGGGAGCTCGTCAGCCGGGACGTCCGACCTTCGTCGGTGCGCGATAACGTGGGAGAGATGAGGGACGCGTGGGAAACGGATGTCACAGACAAGCAGGAAGACCGGCAGAAAGGAGATGAGACGACTCTGACACGCTCTGAGGGAAACCCGCTATCGGTTGGGAGCATTCTCTCTAGTTCTCTAAATATTCCGCACAAAATGTCACCCACCTGTCTGACGCGCGAGATTGCTCGCCGCGATGTCTGACGCGCGAGATTGCTCGCCGCGATGTCTGACGCGCGAGATTGCTCGCCACGATGTCTGACGCGCGAGATTGCTCGCCGCGATGTCTGACGCGCGAGATTGCTCGCCGCGATGTCTGACGCGCGAGATTGCTCGCCGCGATGTCTGACGCGCGAGATTGCTCGCCGCGATGTCTGACGCGCGAGATTGCTCGCCGCGATGTCTGACGCGCGAGATTGCTCGCCGCGAAAGCTCGTCAAAGTGAGATAACTCACCTGTGAGAAGCAGCAGCAGTAGCGGCGACAGGAGGCTGGCGGCGGACGCTGCCATCGTCATGGTTACGCGGCGAGCTGAGGCGACACGCTGATCTGACGGCGGCCGTACCGGTGCACGGCTGACCCAGCCGGCCGCCGCCGAGCCGCCGCGCCCTGCCATTGGTCGCCGGCCGCCGGTGCTCCCTCGCAGCGCCCGACGAATCGACGTCCAGACCCTCGGCACCCCGCAACGGGGTCGCCCCGCGCCTGCCGCGCCGCGCCCAGCGCCGCACCGCACCGCCCGCGCTGGTCGACAAAGGACAAATTGAAATGCTCTGTGCAACATACCTCTCGGGATTGAATAATGCGTCAGCGTGCCGCTGGCGGGTCTTCCCGTTCCGAGGATGTTTGACGAGAGGTGTGATTCGGTCACGACAAGGGCGAGTCAGCGGTGGTGGCGACCCCCCCCCTCCCTCCCCCCCCCCCCGCCGACGGCTGGCAGTCACGTTCGTGGGCGCTCCCACCACGGCCCCGCTCGGAGCGACAACTCGCCGACAGGGGAATCGGCCGGCAGAAATGAAGTGGATGTGGAGATTTGATTCCATTTGAGTGCCGGCAGCGCGGCGAATGTTAAGAGCGGCGAGCGCGGCAGAGCAGCGGCTTCGGTCCGCACAGAGAGATGAGTTTCAGGGGCACGGGACCAACGCGGCCAGCCCGAGCCTGCTGAACGCCCATGATGCTTTGTTCCCACGAGGGCACCTACTGGGAGACGCTTGGTGCGTCATGAGGCTTCGATCAGATATAGAAACTGAGGCACAACATTCGTGGACTGCGGACTGCGTGCGGACTGTGGATCTCGTGGACTGTGGACTTAAAGTGGCGTCACCAAAAAGTATATATTGCTGGCTCCATGTCGGCTGCACAATGGCATGCCCCCTCTGGCTCTACACGGGTGCCTGGCTCGCCTCCTGTATTGATTTCTCGTAAACCACTGGGATCACGAACCGAGGAGACGCGAATAAAACGCCGCCCCACGCAATAATTCATATCTAATCAACAATAAAAATAATATTAGGGAGCCTGTTACGCTTCAGCATAATCCGTTTCGAATGGTTTATGCTGATTGGGTCGATCTTATGGCAGAACTGGCCAAAAATAGGCCGCATATCGACTGACCACGTTACTGGTCTCGTCACGGTGTCCTCGCTGGTCGGTTCTGAACATTTGGCGCGTTACGGAAATGCCGCCAAACGTTGCCTTCAAAAGCACTTGAAATCCAGAACATATTAAGGGCCGTGCTCGTATAT
The DNA here is from genome assembly GCA_036785665.1 of Chirona hameri. Lineage (NCBI taxonomy): Eukaryota > Metazoa > Arthropoda > Thecostraca > Balanomorpha > Balanidae > Chirona > Chirona hameri. The sequence continues at coordinate 18,037 of JAXIVJ010017343.1, forward strand.
TACCAGCCCTGAAATTGAGCGAAACTCAATGATAATTGCATACATCATGTAAAGTTGTGTATTCTTCAAGTGTTGTAATTGTATGATAGTTGACTAGTAAAGTCTTGCGTCATTGTTGTATTGGGTTTGTATACCTATCATCACATATCATTCATTTGCGAGATTTAAAGAATTGTACATTATCTCTTATCCCTCTCCAAGCGTCACTCGTCTCTGCAAGCAATCTTACCTGGTCACGGCGGACACATTGGGGAAGTGCATTCTTTACCTCACCCACACTGTGTGTTTTAGCACTAAATTGTCCATCGTATATGACGGCATTGTGAGACCCTATGAAGCTGTTTTGCAGGTATGATCCTACCAACAACACATTTGGTCCCATTTTTGTGTGTGTGGAAAAGCTACGTTTACTCACAGACGACAGCTCCATTGTTCAAAAGTCATGTTGTTGTCATTTATTGAATTGTTCATTATACTTGCGTTAAGTGTTAAGTGTATTAAAAAAGTGAACACGTTATTGTTTCGTACGCAGCACAGAACAGCCGGTAAATGAACAAAGACGAAATGTTGTCATTGATAAACCCAGAATGGCCAGGAAATTTGATTTGGGAAAAAATGAGCAAGCATCAACATGACGTCAGTGGGACCTGAAGAAGGTCGATACACAAAAGCAAGAAGTTCGCAAACCATCGGACCGAAACCCCAAAACCATTATCTCATTCCTCGTTTACTGGAATGGCGGCTCTAAGAAGATACGACGGGAACAATAATTCAGATGCTGGAGAGAGACTGCACAACAATAATTTCACTAATACCGGGTACAGCATATATACGAAATGTGATTACTGGTAACGTCACGACCATCGCTGGTGTGGCAGATGACCGTGAGATTGCAGCAATGGGGAGATACTCTACAAATGTTTTTTATGGGGGCCAGGAGGCAAAAAACAATACAATTTTGGCTGTTTTTGAAAGGTCATTTTAGTCATGTGGTTTGACCGATTTTCATGGAACAAACGTTTTTGAACTTGAAATGTACAGGTCTTGAATATATCAAAAGACAAGTTCCAAAATGAACAATCATAGGCGTATTCAGAGGACATAAAGTAGAGTAATTTTCTGATAAGAAATATGTGCTGTTCTTGCTTGTTTGGGGCGATATGAACATCAGATGTGGGCATTATTTGCAGTAATTTGTTTAATGTAACACATTGCGCATAGGCGGATCCAGGTAAACAACGTGGGGGCACCATCGGCCTCACGCTTTTTATCATCTTGCTAATTTGAGGGTGAAGCAAACGCATGCTTCGATGGTTCTGCTCTCGTCACATGCATATTTTCACAATTATGTTCATCTTAAGGCTGACACACAGTCTTCACGCAGCTGCGCAAAGTGGATGCAGTGCCTATTCAAATACATGGGTAAATTTCATCAGTTGATTTTTTCTTCCCGCATCGTGCGCATCGTGGAGTTGTTGCAACCTCCGTTCAATGTATTTGAATAGGCACCCGCATCCACTTCGCGCAGCTGCGCGAAGACTGTGTTCCAGCCTTTAGGGTGAATGCACTGTTTCAACCAATGGCGCACTCAGGATAGCGCGTGGGGAGGCATGTTGCTAAAAAATATCTTCTTTAATTTGCAGTTAGGGCAGTTAGGGCTTTTAAGTGTGACAGAAAATGCACTATGGGATTTATTATCATGTATACCGATGTTATATGAGAAAAAACGGTTAGTAACTGCACCAGTACCGCCTTCCATTTTCTGTACCTGAGTGTGCCTCTGCCAAAAATATGTGCAATCCCAGTATTTATGATGCATATTGCTGTGAAAATGTATCTGACGCATTTATTGTACCGCAAAATACGAAGGAAATATTCGCCACACAATCGCATTCGTAACCATTCAAGCGTGACAGATTGCCTCCCAAAAACAAAGGTCTGACACCGCTTCTAATTGGTTGATTTGTTTTTCAAATTTCGACACGACACGTATATATCAATTATAAGAAAAGTCACAAAGTTTCAAGACGCCCGGCCCAACGGTTTGGGAGCAGTAAGCGAAAAACCACCGGGGGGGGGGGGGGGCAGAATCTGCCCCCTCCCCTTGTGGGGAATAAGGTTAAATGTACATAATCAAAACTAAGTCGGAGTTAAGTTATCATGGGTCTTTTTGAAAAATGAAAAGATGACACCCCTGTAAAAATGGCGCTGATTTGACTTTACTTGTCCCTCCCCTGTGCTGAGTTCATCATATACCAAACACGAGCCTCTGCACGCCACTCTACAGATCATGGTTCTCGATAACACGAGCCTCTGCACGCCACTCTACAGATCATGGTTCTCGATAACACGAGCCTCTGCACGCCACTCTACAGATCATGGTTCTCGATAACACGAGCCTCTGCACGCCACTCTACAGATCATGGTTCTCGATAACACGAGCCTCTGCACGCCACTCTACAGATCATGGTTCTCGATAACACGAGCCTCTGCACGCCACTCTACAGATCATGGTTCTCGATAACACGAGCCTCCGCACGCCACTCTACAGATCATGGTTCTCGATAACACGAGCCTCTGCACGCCACTCTACAGATCATGGTTCTCGATAACACGAGCCTATGCACGCCACTCTACAGATCATGGTTCTCGATAACACGAGCCTCTGCACGCCACTCTACAGATCATGGTTCTCGATAACACGAGCCTCTGCACGCCACTCTACAGATCATGGTTCTCGATAACACGAGCCTCTGCACGCCACTCTACAGATCATGGTTCTCGATAACACGAGCCTCTGCACGCCACTCTACAGATCATGGTTCTCGATAACACGAGCCTCTGCACGCCACTCTACAGATCATGGTTCTCGATAACACGAGCCTCTGCACGCCACTCTACAGATCATGGTTCTCGATACTCGTTAAAATCTTCAGCAGCTTCCAAAGATTGACTTCAGGTTTATAAGTGCAACTGTCACTGGTCCATCCACGGGGCTGAGCCTGTGTGTCGTATTCGACCAATGTCTGGCGTTCACTACTCACACTGATGATGCCGTGCGGTGTTACACTGCTCTGATGATCAGCCCGGATAATCAGACGGCAGTAGGAAGTCTACCACAGGCCACTCTCAGCAGTCTCGTCCAAGGTCTTTCCATTTCGCTCCTACCGCATGACTTATACGGAGCATCCAAAGACACTGAAACATCACATCTCCAGAGGGTACCAAACTTCCTAGCTTCGGTAGTAATCATTGGTCACGATTTCATCATGTTAGTGATGAGCTGACAGACCTTGACTGTCCCAAGCCTGTAGGTTTGGATTCCAGGCACTGACTCATTACACACGCATGCTGTTTGCATCTGAGTCTCAGTCGTTTGTTGTCCATCTTACGAAAAGACGTCAAGTGCATCAGCGGTTTGCTCGACAGAGTCCGTGGCCGATCTACGGTTGGGCAAAATGAGCAATTGCCCCCCCCCCCCCAACCGAAAAATCGGTAGGCAAACGTATGTTTTTGCCCCTCCCAAAAAGCCGAAAAATCCCGACTTGAAATTCCCGAACATCTTGAACCGGAGTAAAACGGTTATTTGTATTTAAAAATAGTAATTTTCAGACAATATATACTTAAATTTTTATGTCTAGCAGCTCTATTGTTGCAGTGAACCATTATATTTTCACCCATGTTATCGGGGTCGTAGAATCACATTATGAAATTGTCAGCTCCGTCCGTCAAACGGTTTTCGAGTTACAGCCGTGGGCAACTTTGTTGTCATGCAAAACTCTAATTTTCAGCGGGCAATATCTCCCATCTAAATCATGCGAATCACATAAACCTACATATCATCAGAATCGTCAGGAACAATATATTCATGTTATCAAAATCATGTTTCAAAACTACGAAATGTTGGAATTTTTACATGTGATCTTAGGACTTAGACCTCACATCACGTGATTTTATAATATGGCCTTTTAAAATTCGGATTTTTTTTCTTTCTTCCCAGAATTGACTTAGATACCTTGATGGTAAGAAAATTTGAAATGTTTTCTCCTCTAAATATTTTATTTATATTTTGTTGTGGAAAAATCATGGTCAATCATGGTCTTTGGTAATAACTTTGCACACAATTCATTGGCGGATCCATGAGGGAGCATCAGGGGCAAATGTCCCCCCGCAGGAATATGTGTGGGGGGCATTCAACACAAGTATGCTCCCCCCCCCCCGCGCGTTCCCAATTTATCGTAAAATCGTAAAATTGTCTTTGCAGCAGTCAAAATTCAGCTATCCGCAATCCAAAACCGGAAAATTTCGCGCCGCTTCGCGGCATGACACAACTTTCGCAATTGCTTATACAAATTTTCAAAATGGGAAAATGAATGTCATTAAGTGTCTGGCAGAGGCTCTCCTTGGCGGTAATTGCTGGGACTGGCGGATCCATGGGGGACCATCAGGGGCAAATGCCCCCCCCCCCCACAAGAATCTGAGAGGGGCATTCAATACAAGTATGCCCCCGCGCGTTCCCTGCACTGAACGTGAAAAACAATGATCTTAGGAGAAAACTTCATGAAAACGGAAGTTTTTTCTCTCGAGTGATTTAATTTGAAGTTTGTATGTATCCCCTTCTTTCAATGATAGACAAAACAGCGCAACTGATGCAATTCAAGCAGCCCCGGTGACACTTAACCTGCGCCCCGCTAGGGGGGAGGGGGGGATCTACCCCCCCCCCCCCCCTTTCCCGGAATTTCTCAATAACTTGAGAACTATGATAGATATCAACTTTCCGTACCTTATGTGCATCAATTATACGTCTTCTCACCTAATTCCAATGAAATTGATGTAGTATTTTGGGAGATAATGACGTTTTAATGACGCCAAGTCATTCCATTTTTGGTGGAAAAACGATAAATGTTTGAACAATCGTAGAAAATAGAACTTTAAAACAAATTGCAAATCAAAACGTCAAAAGAAAGCAAATGTCATTTTCTTCAAAATGGCCATCTCGGATTTGTGAAAGTTTGTGTTTTTGACCCCCAAAATAAAAATAAACTTTTGTTTCGGAAAAAAAAATCCACAGCACAAATTGTTGTGAATTTGAAAAGTTAATTTCCTAAGCTCGATTACCAAAATAAGGTGACCGGCCCAAATCCACGGAGAAAAATGGGGATACTTTTTTGCCACAAAAAGATACCCCCCCACCATCGGTCGGTCGGTCGGTCGGTCGGTCGGTCGGTCGGTCGGTCGGTCGGTCGGTCGGTCGGTCGGTCGGTCGGTCGGTCGGTCGGTCGGTCGGTCGGTCGGTCGGTCGGTCGGTCGGTCGGTCGGTCGGTCGGTCGGTCGGTCGGTCGGTCGGTCGGTCGGTCGGTCGGTCGGTCGGTCGGTCGGTCGGTCGGTCGGTCGGTCGGTCGGTCGGTCGGTCGGTCGGTCGGTCGGTCGGTCGGTCGGTCGGTCGGTCGGTCGGTCGGTCGGTCGGTCGGTCGGTCGGTCGGTCGGTCGGTCGGTCGGTCGGTCGGTCGGTCGGTCGGTCGGTCGGTCGGTCGGTCGGTCGGTCGGTCGGTCGGTCGGTCGGTCGGTCGGTCGGTCGGTCGGTCGGTCGGTCGGTCGGTCGGTCGGTCGGTCGGTCGGTCGGTCGGTCGGTCGGTCGGTCGGTCGGTCGGTCGGTCGGTCGGTCGGTCGGTCGGTCGGTCGGTCGGTCGGTCGGTCGGTCGGTCGGTCGGTCGGTCGGTCGGTCGGTCGGTCGGTCGGTCGGTCGGTCGGTCGGTCGGTCGGTCGGTCGGTCGGTCGGTCGGTCGGTCGGTCGGTCGGTCGGTCGGTCGGTCGGTCGGTCGGTCGGTCGGTCGGTCGGTCGTCGGTCGGTCGGTCGGTCGGTCGGTCGGTCGGTCGGTCGGTCGGTCGGTCGGTCGGTCGGTCGGTCGGTCGGTCGGTCGGTCGGTCGGTCGGTCGGTCGGTCGGTCGGTCGGTCGGTCGGTCGGTCGGTCGGTCGGTCGGTCGGTCGGTCGGTCGGTCGGTCGGTCGGTCGGTCGGTCGGTCGGTCGGTCGGTCGGTCGGTCGGTCGGTCGGTCGGTCGGTCGGTCGGTCGGTCGGTCGGTCGGTCGGTCGGTCGGTCGGTCGGTCGGTCGGTCGGTCGGTCGGTCGGTCGGTCGGTCGGTCGGTCGGTCGGTCGGTCGGTCGGTCGGTCGGTCGGTCGGTCGGTCGGTCGGTCGGTCGGTCGGTCGGTCGGTCGGTCGGTCGGTCGGTCGGTCGGTCGGTCGGTCGGTCGGTCGGTCGGTCGGTCGGTCGGTCGGTCGGTCGGTCGGTCGGTCGGTCGGTCGGTCGGTCGGTCGGTCGGTCGGTCGGTCGGTCGGTCGGTCGGTCGGTCGGTCGGTCGGTCGGTCGGTCGGTCGGTCGGTCGGTCGGTCGGTCGGTCGGTCGGTCGGTCGGTCGGTCGGTCGGTCGGTCGGTCGGTCGGTCGGTCGGTCGGTCGGTCGGTCGGTCGGTCGGTCGGTCGGTCGGTCGGTCGGTCGGTCGGTCGGTCGGTCGGTCGGTCGGTCGGTCGGTCGGTCGGTCGGTCGGTCGGTCGGTCGGTCGTCGGTCGGTCGGTCGGTCGGTCGGTCGGTCGGTCGGTCGGTCGGTCGGTCGGTCGGTCGGTCGGTCGGTCGGTCGGTCGGTCGGTCGGTCGGTCGGTCGGTCGGTCGGTCGGTCGGTCGGTCGGTCGGTCGGTCGGTCGGTCGGTCGGTCGGTCGGTCGGTCGGTCGGTCGGTCGGTCGGTCGGTCGGTCGGTCGGTCGGTCGGTCGGTCGGTCGGTCGGTCGGTCGGTCGGTCGTCGGTCGGTCGGTCGGTCGTCGGTCGGTCGGTCGGTCGGTCGGTCGGTCGGTCGGTCGGTCGGTCGGTCGGTCGGTCGGTCGGTCGGTCGGTCGGTCGGTCGGTCGGTCGGTCGGTCGGTCGGTCGGTCGGTCGGTCGGTCGGTCGGTCGGTCGGTCGGTCGGTCGGTCGGTCGGTCGGTCGGTCGTCGGTCGGTCGGTCGGTCGGTCGGTCGGTCGGTCGGTCGGTCGGTCGGTCGGTCGGTCGGTCGGTCGGTCGGTCGGTCGGTCGGTCGGTCGGTCGGTCGGTCGGTCGGTCGGTCGGTCGGTCGGTCGGTCGGTCGGTCGGTCGGTCGGTCGGTCGGTCGGTCGGTCGGTCGGTCGGTCGGTCGGTCGGTCGGTCGGTCGGTCGGTCGGTCGGTCGGTCGGTCGGTCGGTCGGTCGGTCGGTCGGTCGGTCGGTCGGTCGGTCGGTCGGTCGGTCGGTCGGTCGGTCGGTCGGTCGGTCGGTCGGTCGGTCGGTCGGTCGGTCGGTCGGTCGGTCGGTCGGTCGGTCGGTCGGTCGGTCGGTCGGTCGGTCGGTCGGTCGGTCGGTCGGTCGGTCGGTCGGTCGGTCGGTCGGTCGGTCGGTCGGTCGGTCGGTCGGTCGGTCGGTCGGTCGGTCGGTCGGTCGGTCGGTCGGTCGGTCGGTCGGTCGGTCGGTCGGTCGGTCGGTCGGTCGGTCGGTCGGTCGGTCGGTCGGTCGGTCGGTCGGTCGGTCGGTCGGTCGGTCGGTCGGTCGGTCGGTCGGTCGGTCGGTCGGTCGGTCGGTCGGTCGGTCGGTCGGTCGGTCGTCGGTCGGTCGGTCGGTCGGTCGGTCGGTCGGTCGGTCGGTCGGTCGGTCGGTCGGTCGGTCGGTCGGTCGTCGGTCGGTCGGTCGGTCGGTCGGTCGGTCGGTCGGTCGGTCGGTCGGTCGGTCGGTCGGTCGGTCGGTCGTCGGTCGGTCGGTCGGTCGGTCGGTCGGTCGGTCGGTCGGTCGGTCGGTCGGTCGGTCGGTCGGTCGGTCGGTCGGTCTGTCTGTCTGTCTGTCTGTCTGTCTGTCTGTCTGTCTGTCTGTCTGTCTGTCTGTCTGTCTGTCTGTCTGTCTGTCTGTCTGTCTGTCTGTCTGTCTGTCTGTCTGTCTGTCTGTCTGTCTGTCTGTCTGTCTGTCTGTCTGTCTGTCTGTCTGTCTGTCTGTCTGTCTGTCTGTCTGTCTGTCTGTCTGTCTGTCTGTCTGTCTGTCTGTCTGTCTGTCTGTCTGTCTGTCTGTCTGTCTGTCTGTCTGTCTGTCTGTCTGTCTGTCTGTCTGTCTGTCTGTCTGTCTGTCTGTCTGTCTGTCTGTCTGTCTGTCTGTCTGTCTGTCTGTCTGTCTGTCTGTCTGTCTGTCTGTCTGTCTGTCTGTCTGTCTGTCTGTCTGTCTGTCTGTCTGTCTGTCTGTCTGTCTGTCTGTCTGTCTGTCTGTCTGTCTGTCTGTCTGTCTGTCTGTCTGTCTGTCTGTCTGTCTGTCTGTCTGTCTGTCTGTCTGTCTGTCTGTCTGTCTGTCTGTCTGTCTGTCTGTCTGTCTGTCTGTCTGTCTGTCTGTCTG
>JAXIVJ010017344.1:0-20000 GCA_036785665.1 Chirona hameri
TTCTGCGGGGGAGAGTGGACTCTCACATGCTCTTCCTGAGGAACATTCTGCGGGGGAGAGTGGACTCTCACATGCTCTTCCTGAGGAACATTCTGCGGGGGAGAGTGGATTCTCACATGCTCTTCCTGAGGAACATTCTGCGGGGGAGAGTGGACTCTCACATTCTCTTCCTGAGGAACATTCTGCAGGGGAGAGTGGACTCTCTCTTCCTGAGGAACATTCTGCAGGGGAGAGTGGACTCTCACATGCTCTTCCTGAGGAACATTCTGCAGGGGAGAGTGGACTCTCTCTTCCTGAGGAACATTCTGCAGGGGAGAGTGGATTCTCACAAGCTCTTCCTGAGGGACATTCTGCGTGGGAGAGTGGAGTCTCTCTTCCTGAGGAACATTCTGCAGGGGAGAGTGGATTCTCACAAGCTCTTCCTGAGGAACATTCTGCAGGGGAGAGTGGACTCTCACATGCTCTTCCTGAGGAACATTCTGCAGGGGAGAGTGGATTCTCACATGCTCTTCCTGAGGGACATTCTGCGGGGGAGAGTGGACTCTCACATGCTCTTCCTGAGGGACATTCTGCGGGGAGAGTGGACTCTCTCTTCCTGAGGAACATTCTGCAGGAGAGTGGATTCTCACATGCTCTTCCTGAGGGACATTCTGCGGGGGAGAGTGGACTCTCACATGCTCTTCCTGAGGGACATTCTGCGGGGGAGAGTGGACTCTCTCTTCCTGAGGAACATTCTGCAGGGGAGCGTGGACTCTCACATGCTCTTCCTGAGGGACATTCTGCAGGGGAGAGTGGACTCTCACATGCTCTTCCTGAGGGACATTCTGCGGGGGAGAGTGGACTCTCACATGCTCTTCCTGAGGGACATTCTGCAGGGGAGAGTGGACTCTCAGGTTCTGCTCAACTCTTCATGACATGCTCTTCCTGAGGAACATTCTGCGGGGGAGAGTGGACTCTCAGGTTCTGCTGAACTCTTTTCCTCTGCACGTGCCGCCTCGATCGACCCGCACCCTCACCCTGTTCGCCACCCTGTTCGCCGTCAGAACTATCGAACCAAAGATGTTCTGCAGGATCCCTAAAGCCATAAATGTTGTCTTGGCCAGCCATTTGAACGAAGACATCTTTGATGACAATTTTTGCCGTTTTTAGAGGTCTCGTGATCAGGTACGTTTTAACCGTATAGTCATCATCACTTCGTTCATGATGTCATTCATCTTCTACTTTTAGGACGACTTTAGGCTTTGCTATATGTGTTGTGTTTCATGTCTTTAATCTTTTTCCTGCCAGTGGAGTATGATTCTGTTGGCGATGAAAGCAAATAAACAAATCGAAACCCAAATCGGCGCGCCGAAAACAGGCGGCCGCGGCCGCGGCCGCCGCCCGACGCCTCTGTAGGGTATTTGACCAGGTAGATATTGGTCTAGGGTCACAAAACTTTGCCACCATAAAGATGATTATACCATCCACCTGTCCTGCAAATTTTATGATTATAACCCCTATAGAACTACTAATAAAAAATAATTAAAAATAGTATAATACGAAAATTGTGTTTTTGGAATAGCGAGAAGAAAAAAATTGGAGCCAATCTGGAAAAACAGATGACATTTACGAAATAAGCGCCCCGAACTTGGCCTAGATCGTTCAGAAACCTTCCAATATATCTGACCTTATGAGAAAAAAGTTTTCAAACGCGACCCAATGTTATTGGTGTGTATTTTAGGACGACTTTATGCTGTGCTATATGTGTTGTGTTTCATGTCCTTTATCCTTTTGACTTGGCCTGTCAGTGGAGTATGACTCTGTTAGCGATGCGGCGGCAAAATAGGTCATTGCCTAATTTGACCCAACATGATGCTTTCCAGTTTTTTTAAAGATTCATTAGGCTCTTGACTAAATGCTATATATTTTGTAGCATATATTTTGTTTCTACCCCCCCCCCCCGTCACCTACTCAATTACAACCCCAACGAAAAACAAAAAGTTCCGCCTCTGCGTGATCTGCCGTACAGGGCAGCATCAGTGTAACAAAGTACATCTGCCGTTCTTCCACAGAGCAGCATCAGTTTGACAAAGTTTATCAGAGACGATGTGGTTCGGTCGTTTGAGGTGGATGAGTCGGCCCCGCAGACGTTCGCCGTCACATTCTGCAGGACACAGACGAACATCTTCAAACCTGAAGTGTACAGAGCTATCACCGGCAGGTGAGGACATGTACAGAGCTATCACTGGCATGGGTGAGGACATAAAGACATAAAGACATAAAAGAAAAGTGCAACAAAGAGCCTCTTGGGTCCATCCGAGGTTGCAACCCCCCCCCCCCCCCCCACCACCAGTCTCGCCCCTTCAAATCACCTTACTCTACCTGCATAAAAGAAGGCTAATCCCATGAGCATTTATGAACTAATCCCTTCTCTGTAAAGTATTTATCTAATCTAATTGTGAAGGAAGCAAGTGTCACTGCATCAGCGACATCCCCTGGTAGCATATTCCAATGTCCTACAACCCTTCTACTGAAAAATGACTGTCGTAGCCCAGTCCTACTTTGTTTCATAATGAGTTTATGCTGATGACCTCTACCTCGATTTTCCCTATTGAACTCAAACGTTCCCTTTAAATATCCAGAATGCTGACCATTTACAAATTTGTAGACTTCAATTAGATCTCCTCTTAGCCTTCTATATCTAAGTGAAAACATACCCAATTTCTTTAATCTATCTTTATAAGGTAAACTACCAAGACAATTAACCATTTTTGTTGCCCTTTTTTGAACTCTTTCTAACAACCAGCAATCTTTCTCATATGTTGGAGACCAGGCTTGTACACAATACTCCAAATGTGGTCTAACGTATGCACAATACAGTTTTGTTATTACCTTTTCACTCTTGTAGGAAACATTTCTGTTAATGGCCCCTAGCATTCTAAGTGCCTTTTTCCTAGCTTCTACAACCTGGTCTGACGCTGATAGTCTATTGTTTACCACGACACCTAAATCTCTTTCTTTTTCAATCTGCTCCATGTTCTGCCCACCCATTTCATACCTATGTTTACTGCTAACCCGTCCAGCGTGCATAATCTTACATTTACTCAAATTGAATTTCATCTGCCATGCTTCAGACCACTCAACTAGCTTGTCCAGATCTGATTGAAAAACATCCTGATCATGTTTTCCTCTAATAATCCTGACAACTTTTAGATCGTCTGCAAATTTCAAGACTTCGCTGTCTATACTGTTCTCAATTGCATTCACAAATATTATAAAAAGCAATGGGCCCAGGACTGAGCCCTGTGGAATCCCACTGAGAACCTCCTTCCATTGTGATTGGCACCCATTCAAAATAACCCTTTGCTGGCGTCCTGAAAGCCACGTTTCTATCCAATCCAGAATATTGCCCCTGATCCCATGAATTTTAAGTTGTAACCCCAGTCTTGTATGGGGGACTTTGTCAAATGCTTTACTGAAATCAAGAAAAGCTACATCTAGCTGTTTACCCTGATCAAAGCTATCTGTTGCAACATCCAAAAACTCCAGATTAGTTAAACAAGAACGGCCCTTCCTAAAGCCATGCTGTGTATCCTTGATGAGTTCATGTTGCTCCAAGAATTCAACAATCTTATCTTTGATGATTGATTCAAGCACCTTGCAGACTAATGAGGTCAGACTAACCGGTCTATAGTTTTCATCTTTACTTCTATCTCCCTTTTTATGAATAGGAACAACATTTGCTCTTTTCCAATCAAGTGGAATTTTACTATCTGCGAGTGATTTAGAAAATATTATGGCTAATGGAACCGACAACTCCCTTTCAGATTCTCTTACAAGTCTAGCATGGATTTCATCAGGTCCTTCTGCCTTGTTAGGCCTTACTTTCTTTAGATATTCTAGAACAAGTTCACTACTTATGCCACCTAGCTCTCCTATAGTCTCCTCTGTGTCTGGCTCAGGCTGAAGTGCTGCAATACTACTCTGGTCCTCGATAGTAAAGACAGATTGAAACTGATCATTAAGCACTTCAACCATTGCACTGTCCTTGCTAACTAACACATCATCTACCTTAAATGGACCTATATTTTTGGAAACTGTACTGAACTTATAAAAACTGAAGAACTTCTTACTATCTGCATTACAATGTCTAGCTAAATCAAGTTCCTTTGCCCTTTTAGCTGCTCTGACCTTTTTCTTAACTGAATTTCTTGCATTCTGGTAGGCCTTCTGATTTATATCTAGTGAAGATCCCTTCAAAATGCAAAATGCACTGCTTTTAGCTTGTATAGCACTCCTTACTGCTGGGGTAAGCCAAACTGGTTTGCCCTTGGTTCTGTTACGTTTGTGCCTGAGGGGTATATGCCGATTCTGAATTTGGCTTAATCTAGCTTTGAAAACATTCCAGGCCTCACATGCATCTAAACCTGCCAACTCAACGTTCCATTGTATCTGTGCGAGGTCATTTCTAATGCCTGTACAGAGCCATCACTCTAATGGACATGTACAGAGCCATCACTGACAAGTGAGTACATGTACAGAGCTATCACTGACTGGTGAGGACATGTGCAGACCCATCATCGACATGGGTGAGGACATGTACAGAGCTATCACTGACAAGTGAAGACATGTACAGAGCCATCACTGACATGTGTGAGGACATGTACAGAGTTATCACTGACAAGTGAATACATGTTCAGAGCCATCACTGACAAGTGAGGACATGTACAGAGTTATCACTGACAAGTGAGGACATGTACAGAGCTATCACTGACAAGTGAAGACATGTACAGAGCCATCACTGACATGGGTAAGGTCATATACAGAGCTATCACTGACAAGTGAGGACATGTACAGAGCCATCACTGACATGGGTGAATACATGTACAGAGCTATCACTGACTAGTGAGGACATGTACATAGCTATCACTGACTAGTGAGGACATGTACAGAGCTATCACTGACAAGTGGGGACATGTACAGAGCCATCACTGACTTGTGTGAATACATGTCAAGAGCTATCACTGACTGGTGAGGACATGTACAGAGCTATCACCAGCAGGTGAGGACATGTACAGAGCTATCACTGACTGGTGAGGACATGTACAGAGCTATCACTGACATGGGTGAGGACATGTACAGAGCTATCACTGACAAGTGAATGCATGTACAGAGCTATCACTGACCGGTGAGGACATGTGCAGAGCCATCATCGACATGGGTGAGGACATGTACAGAGCCATCACTGACTTGGGTGAATACATGTCAAGAGCTATTACTGACTGGTGAGGACATGTACAGAGCTATCACCGGCAGGTGAGGACATGTTCAGAGCTATCACTGACATGGGTGAGGACATGTACAGAGCTATCACTGACTAGTGAGGACATGTACAGAGCTATCACTGACTAGTGAGGACATGTACAGAGCCATCACTGACTAGTGAGGACATGTACAGAGCTATCACTGACTGGTGAGGACATGTGCAGAGCCATCATCGACATGGGTGAGGACATGTACAGAGCCATCACTGACTTGGGTGAATACATGTCAAGAGCTATTACTGACTGGTGAGGACATGTACAGAGCTATCACCGGCAGGTGAGGACATGTTCAGAGCTATCACTGACATGGGTGAGGACATGTACAGAGCTATCACTGACTAGTGAGGACATGTACAGAGCTATCACTGACTAGTGAGGACATGTACAGAGCCATCACTGACTAGTGAGGACATGTACAGAGCTATCACTGACTGGTGAGGACATGTGCAGAGCCATCATCGACATGGGTGAGGACATGTACAGAGCCATCACTGACTTGGGTGAATACATGTCAAGAGCTATTACTGACTGGTGAGGACATGTACAGAGCTATCACCGGCAGGTGAGGACATGTTCAGAGCTATCACTGACATGGGTGAGGACATGTACAGAGCTATCACTGACTAGTGAGGACATGTACAGAGCTATCACTGACTAGTGAGGACATGTACAGAGCCATCACTGACTAGTGAGGACATGTACAGAGCTATCACTGACTGGTGAGGACATGTGCAGAGCCATCATCGACATGGGTGAGGACATGTACAGAGCCATCACTGACTTGGGTGAATACATGTCAAGAGCTATTACTGACTGGTGAGGACATGTACAGAGCTATCACCGGCAGGTGAGGACATGTTCAGAGCTATCACTGACATGGGTGAGGACATGTACAGAGCTATCACTGACTAGTGAGGACATGTACATATCTATCACTGACTAGTGAGGACATGTACAGAGCTATCACTGACTAGTGAGGACATGTACAGAGCCATCACTGACATGGGTGAGGACATGTACAGAGCTATCACTGACTGGTGACGACATGTACAGAGTTATCACTGACAAGTGAGGACATGTACAGAGTTATCACTGCATGTGCAGAGCTATCACTGACTAGTGAGGACATGTACAGAGCTATCACTGACTAGTGAGGACATGTACAGAGCTATCACTGACATGGGTGAGGACATGTACAGAGCTATCACTGACTGGTGAGGACATGTGCAGAGCCATCACTGACATGGGTGAGGACATGTACAGAGTTATCACTGACAAGTGAATACATGTTCAAAGCCATCATTGACAAGTGAGGGCATGTACAGAGCCATTACTGACAGGTAAGGACATGTACAGAGCCAGGCACGTAGCAAGGATTTTTCTCAGGGGGGAGGGACACGTCGGTGGTAGACAATTTTTGCTCCTCAGGCATATGTTGTTGACCGGGGAGGGAAGGGGGGGGGGGGGGTCGGGGGGGGGGGGGGGGGGGGTAGGGTCGGGTCGTCAGAGATAATTGCATTTTATCTTGTATAAATTTATTTTGCTCAGGGGGCCATGACCCCCGGCCATGTCCCCCGTGCCCCCCACCCTTGGCTACTTCCCTGTTGAGAGCCATCACTGACAGGGACAGGTAAAGATATGTACAGAGCCATCATTGACAAGTGAGGACATGTACAGACTGAGGAAGTGAATACTGACTGGTGAAGACATGTAAAGAGCTATCACTGACTGGTGAAGACATGTACACAGCCATCACTGACTGGTGAAGACATGTACAGAGCCATCACTGACAGGAAGAACAAGGGCGGACCCATGGGGGGGGGGGGGGGGGGGCAAGGGGCCATGCCCCCCCCCCCTCAACAGTCGGACATACCGTTGTAAAAAATTACCTTTGCAGCAGTCAAAATCCAGCTATCCACAGTGGAAAAAAACTAGACAATTTTGCGCCGCTTCGCGGCATGACACTTAATTCGCAATTGCTTATACAAATTTTGGAAATGGGAAAATAAGTTAATTAAGTGTCTGGCAGAGGCTACCCTTGGCGCAGGCACGTAGCCAGAATTTCGTCCAGGAGGGGGCGCCTCGAAAGGGCCCCTTCCCAAAAGTTGAAAGGGCCCCCTTCCCAAGCGTTGAAAGGCCCCCCCCCTCCCCCCCCAAAAAAAAAAAACGGATGAAAAGACACGTTACAAGGATGGAAAATGCAGTATGACAGGTATGGCATGGGCCATACCAACTTTTAGGAGCTGGAGTTAGCAAACGGCCATATCAACCTTGGAACCAGCGACACCAATTTGGAATCAGCTATACCAACTTGGAATATTTTTTTAAGCTCAAGACCTGGAACTCTTAAAGAAATTGCGCCGCTCCGCGGCGCAAATTTTTTGAGTATTATCCCCTGGATATGCTTTCTCATCAATGCGTCGCATTGCGTATGGTGCGGACCTCTAAAATTGCTATAGTGTGCGTTTAAAAGTGCGGTAAAAAAAGTGCTTAAGTGAACTAGTTTGCCCAATTATATAGGAAAGTAGCAACATAACACATAAATGCGCCGAGAAAGAGGTCGATTGTTTTCCCAGCCCGCATATTGTGGAGCATATAATTGAATTTGTAGTTAAATTGCGCCGCGGAGCGGCGCGATTTTTTAAAGTTTGTTTTCCCTGGACAACTGTATTCTTACTGTTGAAAGGCCGAAGGTCCCTTCAGATCGTCTAGGGGCCCCTCTGACCTTTCCAGCGCCCTTCCGACCTGTTCAGGGACTCGTCTGGGATCCGCGAAGCGAAAAGATATGATGTGGAGTGGGTGATATATAGAATACAAAGAGGGCTTACTCTACAGGAAAAATTAAAATCGGAGCTTTCGGGTATATTATAGCACCCTGACGAAGGGTGTTACAATATACCCGAAAGCTCCGCTTTTAATATTTGTATTGTGGAGTAAGTCTTTTTTGTATTTAATCTTCATCTGGGATCTCTACGTGCTTTGACCCTTCCGGTCTCACCAGGGACTCCTCTGACCTTCCAAAAAGCCCCTCCTGTGTGTGAAGAGGCCCATTCGGCCTGATCAGAGGTCCTTCCGACCTGACCAGGGACTGCACTGGCTGCTTTGTCGCCCTGCCGACATGCTCAGGGCAGGGGCGGCGGATTGCGGGCGCAGAGTACCCCCCCCCCCCCCCGCTCCCAGTTGAAAATCCGGGGAAGGGTCATTTTGCCTCCCAGATTGAGCAGGCTAAAATCTGGGGGAAAAATGACCCTTATGCCCCCCCCCCCTGATTTTCGACTGGGGACATTTTTGGTACCCTGCCCCCCGCAATCCGCCGCCCCTGTTCAGGGGCCCCTCCGACCTGCCCAGGAGCCCCTCCAGTCTGGCTAGGGACTCATCCAGCATGTTCAAGGGGCCTTCATACCGGCCCAGGGACCCTTTCAGTCTGACCAGGGACCCCTCTGACTTCGGAGCCCCTCCGATGTGCCCAGCGGCTCTTCTGGTCGGACTGCGCTGGCTGCTTTGTCACCCTGCCGACATGCTCAAGCGGCCCTCCGACCTGCCCTGGGGCCCCTCCGTGCTGGCCATGGGCCAATTCGGCATGTTCAGGGGCCCTTCTTACCCGCCCAGGGGACCTTTTGGTCTGGTCAGGGCCCTCCGATCTGCACAGGGTCCCTTTTAACTTGCCAGGGGCCCTCTAGTCTCTTCAGGGGCCCTCCAGCCTGCTAAGGGGCCCTTCCGGCCTGGCAAGGGACTGCGCTGGGTGCTTTGTCGCCTTGCGACATGCTCCGAGGGCCCTCCAACCTGCCCTGGGGCCCCTCCGTGCTGACTATGAGCCCATTGGGCATGTTCAGGGGCCCTTCTGACCCACCTAGGGACCCTTTCGGTCTGGTCAGGGGCTCCTCTGACCTGCACAGGAGCCCTTTTAACTTCCCAGGGGCCCTCTGGTCTGTTCAGGGACCCTCCAACCTGCTCAGGGCCCCTTATGACCTGGCAAGGGACTGCGCTGGCCGCTTTGTCGCCCTGCAGACATGCGCAGGGGCCCCTTGACCTGTCCATGGGCCCCTCTGTGCTGGCCCATTCGACGTGTTCAGGGGGCCCATTCGACGTGTTCAGGGGCCCTCTGACCCGCTCAGGGGCCCTTTCGGTCTGGCCAGGGGCCCCTCTGACATGCACAGGGCTCCTTTGAACGTCCATGGGGCCCTCTGGTCTTTCAGAGGGCCCTGGTGGCCCTAAAGGGCCTCTGAAGTCCTCTAAACTCAGTCGCTGCCTGACCGCGGTAGGGGTCGGAGCGCTCGGCGCCGCGGGTCACGTGTGGCGAGTGAGGGCTCCGCTGCGGGCGGCTGCGCGGTCGACAGGCAGTGGTAGCTATGACCGGCCAGCATTGATTTGTGCGGTTTTGCGGTTCAGTGCAACAGGCTTGGCTTCGTGGCTTTTTTTCTGGAGCAGGAGTGAGGCGAGTCGTGAGTTCGGGAGTGTGTGAAAGTCTCCAGACTATGGCGACCGACTCGGAACGTGATTCCGACCGTGAACCGCTGTTCCATGAGTGTCATCCGGCTTCCAAAACAGACAGTGCGACGGAAGGGCGGAAGCGCCAGATATCGATGCCGGAGATGGCTCGGCGAGCTCAAATGAAGCGAGCGAAGCGTCTCAACCATGGCCGGAGGTCTCACTCGCCGCGAGACGCCGCCCGAGGCGGCCGACCTGACCCGGTTGAGTCGCCCGCTGTTCAGCAGCCGACCGTGACGCTGGACGCGATCCAGAGCCTGATCGAGGCCGGCAATCGAGATGTGATCGCGGCAGTTGATGCTAAATTTACTCAACTGGCAAGAAGATTAGATATTGTCGAGTCTGAGTGTTTGGAAAAGGACCTGGAAATTCAGAGACTAAACGCCGTGGTGGCGGCACAGAAGAAGGAAAGTGTTGAAAAGGTTCAGGGAGCGGCTGGAGGGCATCGATCTCAATCGCCATCTATCGTCATTAATTTTCACTTGTGACGATTTTGGAGCTCGCGTCCGGGACGAGAACATAGAAGCAAGGGTTGTCCAGATGCTCAACAGAAGATTTCCTGATCTGAAACTCACGACGGCTGATATCCAGGTGGCTCATCGCCTACAGACACAGAGTAACAACAAGGTGCTCGTCAAATTCATCAAGCGGCGCGTTCGCGACGACGTTTTCGAGCGGCGTTTCGGCCTGTTCGGCCGGCGCGGTGTCCCCGGGCGCCCCGACCCGGGTCGCGGTGATGTGTGCGCCGGCCAACAGATGGCAGCACTCTTCATAAACGAGTCGCTCACCCCGGGATGCCAACAAATTTTCAACTCGCTTCCTCACGCGAGAAAGCCCGAAAACGGAGTGAAGGTCGCCTCGGTGTTCAGCCAACGTGGCCTGGTCTACTACTGTAGGAAGGAGAAGAACGGAACGAACATCCTCGTGTGGGATCAGGAGCAGCTCAAGCGGATTCTCGGCGACGGCGCACGCCCGTTGCGCCGGGAGCCGCCCGGGCGGCCGGGGCGGGGTGTGCCGGCGTCCGCCGCCGGTCTACCGAGTCCGCCGGCGGCCGGGTCCGCTGGATCCGCGTCTCTCGAGGGGCGCGAGCGTGGACCAGAGGTGGGGCGAGGAGCGGTCCCGGCTCTGCCTGGCTCCGCTCCGACTGGTCCGCCGCCTGTCCGGCCGCCGCGGGACCCGCCCGTCCCTTCATCTCGGTAGGAGAGCGACCCGGCGGGTAGCCCGAACCCGACGGAGGGATCCGGCTCTGGCCGGACGGTGCGGTGCGATACCGACCTGACGGGGTTGTCGGGGCGCCCGGACGCCGTCGATGCCTGAACTCTGGGCCCCTCGCGTTGTCCAGTGGATCGCGTCGGACTCGGCACCGGTACCGGCGGGACGGGCTCGCGGGCGCTGAGCTGATCGCCGGCGAGAAGTTGCCGTAAGGAGGACGCGACGTTTGGTTTGTAGCACCTCTGTTTGCCTACTTGAACAATGTTTTGCCTTAAACCCTTGACTTAGATAAGTAACACTACTTCCAGTTAATAGCCTTTTATGTTTGAATTAGACTAAAACTGCTTGTCTCAGTAACAGCATTTATATGTTGCAACGTTGTTGTGAACTGTCGACCGTTTTTCGCCTGCCCTCAGGTTTTCTGTTACATGCTAGTTTTCTGTTAAACGTTTGTCTTCCAGGATGCCCCTCTTTTGCTCTGTGTTGGTGTGTCTTGTGTGTTTGTGCTCTGTGCCGATCGTATGAATGCATGTTTGTTTATTTATTTGTTAGTTTGTCGGTGGCTGTCGAGTTACGCACGCAAAGTTGTAGGTGGTCTGGTCGTGCATTCCGTTGCATGCAGGTGGAAACATGTTTTGCGCAGCCTCTCGGCTGCTTCCGGTCGGGACATAGGTCGGCTGTGTGTGTGCGTGTGTAAATGTCGTGTGCAATGGTTGGTGGGTGTGAAGGCGAGTTGGCGGTTGACAGCGGTAATATTTACCATTGTGGGTAGGTGTACAGGAGGTAAAGAAGTATGTCTTGGTAAAAAGTGCGTAGTCTATTTGCGATTCGTTTTATTCTTCTTACACTGCCCACTGAACTCGGCATAACGCTGGCATTATGTCTGTTACGTTTAGCATAACCTAAGTCCGGTCGGTCATGTCAGTAGCTTCTAGTGGTGAGTTGAGAGTATGCTCAGTTAACTGTAGAGGGTTAGGAGAGTACAAGAAAAGGAGAGACGTGTTCAACTTCTTAAAAGCCGTGGACTGTAACATATTCCTATTACAAGACATCCACTGTGCTAAGGCAATAGTACCTACAATACGATTATCTTGGATTTTTGTATATCGGTGACGTAATGTCGGGTCAATTTCGTGACCTCCCCATTATAAGTCAATGGGAAACAATAAAATGCTTCCTTTTCTGAGGATACGAATTATATCAGCCCAACTCCTTCTAGATCATGTTATCATAGGCCATTCTTGAATTTCCAGGTGCAATTTTTGTTCGGTGACCACTACAGGGTCAGATGAGGTCACCCGAGATCACCAAGACTTTTTTGCCAATCACTCTCGACAAAATAAAGATAGATAAGTGAAACTGGCACCAATGTGTTTGTCTCGTCGAGGCACGTCTCCCAATGTGCAACTTGACCTAATTGGGTCACCACTTGACCTTGACCTGAGGTCAAATTTTTTAGTTGACTTAAGCTGGTAACCATGCATATGGTACGAAGCGCTTTGACAAGACAAACACGATGGTGTCCAAACTGTTCCCTATCTTTGTTAGGTAAACATATATCTGTAAAAACTGTTTTGCTAAACAATAGCTTTTTTGACATTTGATGAGCTCTGGAGCCTGAACTTCACCTGAGCTCAAATCTGAGGAATTTTTGTCGATTACATTTTTCAAGAGCTTTCCATTATGTTTTCCTGTTTGTTCCTAGCTATGATAGTTCCTGTGCTATCCTGGAATTTTTTGGAGCGAAGTCCTAAAATTTGAAAATCTGACGCTTGATCACCTCTGGGGACCTCAATATTGGCTTGAGAAAAAAAAAATACTGACGTAGGTTCAAAATTCATTTTGACGAGCTTTCGAACGGTGTTTTTGGTTTTAATCTACGTCCCATAATAAGAGCCGAGTTAGAGGGAGGCGTCGAAACGCCCCCCCCCCCCCCCCGGCACGGCGAAGGTGGCGCCGAGCACCGGCACGGCGCGGGTTAAAGGAAATAGTTCACCTTTAACATGGGGTTTTGAACTGAGATAGCAGATTTGTAGAGCAGATCGCAGATAGAGAAAAACGGGTTCTGGTGAAAGAATTACCCCGCAACGCTAAGTAATTTCGCCACAAGACTAGTGGGCCCCTTTTAGAAGAAGTTTAATTTCCACGAAACTTATTTCGGGTCCTCACAACGGTTGTTTACATTACAAGCAGCCTGCGTATATATGCCTGCAGTCCGTCGTTATTGTGTGCAATAATGTCCATATCCAAGCTACCATATGCATGACGTCATAATCGTCATGAAGTTTTGTATCTCCCAGGGAAGAGATACATGCCAATTTTTCGACGGATATCCATCTATCGCCCAAAAAAACGCCATATTCGTTTTGTTCAGCTTCAAATAGTATAGCCTAAATAGTATTCAGTATAGCCAAATTTGAAGACTACTTTCAATGTGACCTATTCCCTTTAATTATTTTGGACATAATATTGAACTAGTAATCCGGTTATCAGTATGAAATGGTGGAAAAAAGAACCTTGGGACCCAAATCAAAATCCAGTCCCGCTTTCCTCTAACGCTGGCATTCGGGATTGAAGCCATCCCATAATAATCCATCCCAGTTGATGCACAGACTATAATTTAATCACCACCTACTCGGCGATGAAGAGTAGGTAACCAACTAAACGAGTATCCACGAAAATGTTCCGGCCTTATACCAGCCGTCGCTGGCTATCTTCGCCTGGCGACCTCCAATTAATAGTGTTGTGACCATAAGCAGAATCCTAACTATATATCAAGAACTTTATGAATTAAGCTAAAAAGTTCTAGATTTTATGGCAAATAATCGCATTCAATCAAAACTTAACAACATTTTTATAACAAAATTACATCTTAGGTACCTTTTTGGGCGTCAGCAAGATAAAAATAAGAACCTTTGTTGAAGTTGGATAATTTCCCAAGATTGGAGACTAAATCCCAAGATCCCAAGATTGAAGCTCATTTCCCAATATATTTGAAAATTTCACAAGGTGCGGTAGCACTGCTGTCGGATACTGCGGCTATGGTCATCGCGCTCGGCATTGGTGCAAAACTGCGCGGTGAGCGACTCGGGCTCCCCGGTACGCCAGACTTTGTGGAGCATGCTCAGAGTGTGGTGTTGGACCGTAGTAGAGGGATTGAGCCAGCCAAGGCTGGCACGGACGGCGGAGATGTGGTCGAATTTCTTCTTGCCAGAGATCACACGGGCTGCGAAATTCAGACAATTTATCTTGAAGGATTGACAGCAGTACGTGCTCCGTTTCGGCCCGACTCCCTTAGTCCGTCACCTGCTCTCCTCTTCTCGGGACGGCTGATGACGTTGCGTCTGGGTCAATATATCCATTAATTTTCCCCGCGGGTCACACTAGAGGAGTTGACCACTCCCCCTCTTGTTTGTCAGAGCCCACGCGGGGCCGCGGGGTGAGGGTAGGATCGTCGGAGGGACGCCGTACCAGCGGCCCGGCGTAGCAATATTACTGCCTGCCGTCCGATCAAGCCAAAACAAATGTAACGTTGTTGCAGTAGCATCCTGTCGCAATGGAGCCTATGTGTTATTATTGTGTTCGCAGGGAGTACCAGGAGTTGCGGGATCCGATGCTTCTGCTCGGAGAGCAGTTTCCGTTTGGCCAGATGGACGTGGAGGCTGCTCTCTGGAACATGACATACGGCTTCGATGACATCATTGATATATGTGCCAGCTTCTACAACAAGCCGTGTGGTGAGGTGCTGTGTGACATGATGTCGAAATTATGCCGGTATGGAAAATGTTTGTCATACATTAACTAGTGGTGTCAATCGGTTACCAAAATGTTGGTAACCGACAAAATGTTGTGACCGATTTGGTAATCGGTCGGTCAGGCTCATACATTTTTGGACACTTGTCGGTCAGCCTAATCTGAAGAAGAAGAAAAAAACACTTTTTGTCACACCTTCACACATTATATCCAGCAAATTTGCTTCAAATTAAATCAATTAATGTAAATACTAAATAGAACACATTATTAATTTATAAAGATTGAAGGTTTTGCTCACAAGAGAAAGTGAAGTCCTGAAAATAAGTATTGTATAGTTATACCATCTTAAGTAGCATATGCCGCAGGATACGGCATACACAAACCAGTAACCAGTAACCACTAACCAAGCACAATAATGCAACACACAGTGCACAATGCAAATTGATGATGATTGGTGTTTAAGGGCGCTCCTCCGACAACGAAGGTCACATGGCGTCCAATGTCCATCACTGCACATTCATTATGACTTCCAAGAAATAAATGACCCTTGTGATATTTAAAAAGTGAGGGTAGAACCACTTCATATATTTAAAAGAATAAGGTGTTACTGAAAAGACAAGGGAAATTATTAAAAATGACTAAGGGGAATTAAAAAAGAACTAGGAGGCAGCCGGTATCACTTACGGCCACTTACGGCCATATCAATCAATCAATACACCATCAATACACCACCACCAATCAATACATCAATCAATCAATACCCCATCAGTAAGCGTCAGCAAGCATCAACAAGGTCGAAATGCTTGTGACGGCCCTGGTCGTGTCTCAGGTGAGATATTGTATCTCTGTTTACGGCAACGGCTCAGGCGGCAATCTAAAACGAATCCAGAAGATTCTCAACTTTGCTGCTCGTGTTATCTTCGGTCGCTCAAAATATGACCATGTATCTGACCTGAGACAGAGGCTTGGCTGGATGAGCTCTAACGAGCTGGTCCAATATCACACGCTCCGCCTCTTGCATAAGGTCCTGCGAGATGGTGAGCCTGAGTGTCTGGCGAGTGTGTTTCACACCAACCGTTCACGTCGAGAGCGTAGCACAAGGCAGGACTCGCAGCTACATGTCCCTGCGTCTCGTACCAATGCTGGAAAGCGCTGCTTTCATCGACGGGCACCCGTCCTGTATAACGCTCTGCCCTCGGAACTGACTCAACTGCCCGTCAATAGGTTTAATCGCGCTGTTAGTAGGCATCTCATGACTCGGTGACTCTTGTGAGACTGTGTGAATGTGAGTTGAGTTATGTCTGTTGTCATTACCATGTTCACCTTTTTCATCTATTGACGCTGGGCATTATAGCCACGTCGGGTGTGGATCACCCAAAGGCGTAAATACATACATACATACATACATACATACATACATACATACATACATACATACATGCATGCATGCATGCATGCATGCATGCATGCATGCATACACACACACACACACACACACACACACAGACACAGACACAGACACAGACACAGACACAGACACAGACACAGACACAGACACAGACACAGACACAGACACAGACACAGACACAGACACAGACACAGACACAGACACAGACACAGACACAGACACAGACACAGACACAGACACAGACACAGACACAGACACAGACACAGACACAGACACAGACACAGACACAGACACAGACACAGACACAGACACAGACACAGACACAGACACAGACACAGACACAGACACAGACACAGACACAGACACAGACACAGACACAGACACAGACACAGACACAGACACAGACACAGACACAGACACAGACACAGACACAGACACAGACACAGACACAGACACAGACACAGACACAGACACAGACACAGACACAGACACAGACACAGACACAGACACAGACACAGACACAGACACAGACACAGACACAGACACAGACACAGACACAGACACAGACACAGACACAGACACAGACACAGACACAGACACAGACACAGACACAGACACAGACACAGACACAGACACAGACACAGACACAGACACAGACACAGACACAGACACAGACACAGACACAGACACAGACACAGACACAGACACAGACACAGACACAGACACAGACACAGACACAGACACAGACACAGACACAGACACAGACACAGACACAGACACAGACACAGACACAGACACAGACACAGACACAGACACAGACACAGACACAGACACAGACACAGACACAGACACAGACACAGACACAGACACAGACACAGACACAGACACAGACACAGACACAGACACAGACACAGACACAGACACAGACACAGACACAGACACAGACACAGACACAGACACAGACACAGACACAGACACAGACACAGACACAGACACAGACACAGACACAGACACAGACACAGACACAGACACAGACACAGACACAGACACAGACACAGACACAGACACAGACACAGACACAGACACAGACACAGACACAGACACAGACACAGACACAGACACAGACACAGACACAGACACAGACACAGACACAGACACAGACACAGACACAGACACAGACACAGACACAGACACAGACACAGACACAGACACAGACACAGACACAGACACAGACACAGACACAGACACAGACACAGACACAGACACAGACACAGACACAGACACAGACACAGACACAGACACAGACACAGACACAGACACAGACACAGACACAGACACAGACACAGACACAGACACAGACACAGACACAGACACAGACACAGACACAGACACAGACACAGACACAGACACAGACACAGACACAGACACAGACACAGACACAGACACAGACACAGACACAGACACAGACACAGACACAGACACAGACACAGACACAGACACAGACACAGACACAGACACAGACACAGACACAGACACAGACACAGACACAGACACAGACACAGACACAGACACAGACACAGACACAGACACAGACACAGACACAGACACAGACACAGACACAGACACAGACACAGACACAGACACAGACACAGACACAGACACAGACACAGACACAGACACAGACACAGACACAGACACAGACACAGACACAGACACAGACACAGACACAGACACAGACACAGACACAGACACAGACACAGACACAGACACAGACACAGACACAGACACAGACACAGACACAGACACAGACACAGACACAGACACAGAC
The DNA here is from genome assembly GCA_036785665.1 of Chirona hameri. NCBI lineage: Eukaryota > Metazoa > Arthropoda > Thecostraca > Balanomorpha > Balanidae > Chirona > Chirona hameri. The sequence goes on from JAXIVJ010017344.1 coordinate 17,993, forward strand.
ACAGACACAGACACAGACACAGACACAGACACAGACACAGACACAGACACAGACACAGACACAGACACAGACACAGACACAGACACAGACACAGACACAGACACAGACACAGACACAGACACAGACACAGACACAGACACAGACACAGACACAGACACAGACACAGACACAGACACAGACACAGACACAGACACAGACACAGACACAGACACAGACACAGACACAGACACAGACACAGACACAGACACAGACACAGACACAGACACAGACACAGACACAGACACAGACACAGACACAGACACAGACACAGACACAGACACAGACACAGACACAGACACAGACACAGACACAGACACAGACACAGACACAGACACAGACACAGACACAGACACAGACACAGACACAGACACAGACACAGACACAGACACAGACACAGACACAGACACAGACACAGACACAGACACAGACACAGACACAGACACAGACACAGACACAGACACAGACACAGACACAGACACAGACACAGACACAGACACAGACACAGACACAGACACAGACACAGACACAGACACAGACACAGACACAGACACAGACACAGACACAGACACAGACACAGACACAGACACAGACACAGACACAGACACAGACACAGACACAGACACAGACACAGACACAGACACAGACACAGACACAGACACAGACACAGACACAGACACAGACACAGACACAGACACAGACACAGACACAGACACAGACACAGACACAGACACAGACACAGACACAGACACAGACACAGACACAGACACAGACACAGACACAGACACAGACACAGACACAGACACAGACACAGACACAGACACAGACACAGACACAGACACAGACACAGACACAGACACAGACACAGACACAGACACAGACACAGACACAGACACAGACACAGACACAGACACAGACACAGACACAGACACAGACACAGACACAGACACAGACACAGACACAGACACAGACACAGACACAGACACAGACACAGACACAGACACAGACACAGACACAGACACAGACACAGACACAGACACAGACACAGACACAGACACAGACACAGACACAGACACAGACACAGACACAGACACAGACACAGACACAGACACAGACACAGACACAGACACAGACACAGACACAGACACAGACACAGACACAGACACAGACACAGACACAGACACAGACACAGACACAGACACAGACACAGACACAGACACAGACACAGACACAGACACAGACACAGACACAGACACAGACACAGACACAGACACAGACACAGACACAGACACAGACACAGACACAGACACAGACACAGACACAGACACAGACACAGACACAGACACAGACACAGACACAGACACAGACACAGACACAGACACAGACACAGACACAGACACAGACACAGACACAGACACAGACACAGACACAGACACAGACACAGACACAGACACAGACACAGACAGACAGACACAGACAGACAGACAGACAGACAGACAGACAGACAGACAGACAGACAGACAGACAGACAGACAGACAGACAGACAGACAGACAGACAGACAGACAGACAGACAGACAGACAGACAGACAGACAGACAGACAGACAGACAGACAGACAGACAGACAGACAGACAGACAGACAGACAGACAGACAGACAGACAGACAGACAGACAGACAGACAGACAGACAGACAGACAGACAGACAGACAGACAGACAGACAGACAGACAGACAGACAGACAGACAGACAGACAGACAGACAGACAGACAGACAGACAGACAGACAGACAGACAGACAGACAGACAGACAGACAGACAGACAGACAGACAGACAGACAGACAGACAGACAGACAGACAGACAGACAGACAGACAGACAGACAGACAGACAGACAGACAGACAGACAGACAGACAGACAGACAGACAGACAGACAGACAGACAGACAGACAGACAGACAGACAGACAGACAG
>JAXIVJ010017344.1:25000-26404 GCA_036785665.1 Chirona hameri
GGTGGCATCACCGCGCACTTTGGAATGTCCTTACGTGCAGAAGAGGTCATTTCCAGACAAATGTGGCTACCGTGGGACTTCTACCACCTTTATAAGTACTTTTACTATGTAACTCAATTATTCTGGGAGAAACCCGTATAATCCCCTTAACCCGCGAGTTACTGGGGGGGCTATTTTTTGCCCCCCCCCCCTCCCGTTATTTTGCAATAACTCCTAAACGAACACTGGTATCGTCACCAAACTTGCAGTACCTTCTCTCACATCAATTCTACACATGTTGACAAAAGTAAAAATATGAGGTTACGATAGGTCAACCGGGAATGACGTCAGAGTGACGTAATGTTCTTCGGTTTTTGTTGCAAAATAATGGTTTGCGGAAAACGCTGTCAAAGGTACAATGTTTATGATAAACTACATTGTCTTACATCAAATTATTTACAATAGACCGGGCTATCAAACTGCTATCTCGGATTTTTGAGTTTTTCAACATTCAAAATTTTGAGAAATCCAAATACATTTTTTTTTATTTTTTACAAAATTTTAAAGAAAAAATCATAATTATCCAAAAACCGGAATATATGTGATCGAAATGTATGCGGTGAATATGTGTACCAAATTTAAAGTAGATATCTTTAAAAATGACCGAGTTATGACCTTTAAATGACAAAAATAGACCACTTCTCACAGCATTACTATGCATAAAAAACGCATTTCCATTTTTGCTTCTTACTTCTATTTATATGGAACAAACAATGTTCTAAGGCCATTTTTCGCGTTCTAGACGAAAAATAAGCCCATAAACATGTGTTACAACGCCTAATGACCGTAATCTGCAGTTTCACCTCGTGACCTCGGATGACCTTGACCTGACCCAAGGTCATAAACAGCTTAGAAAGGTACTTAGAAGTGTCAGACACACGAATCATACCGATTTATCGACAGCCTATGCGTTTAACATCGCAATTTTGCGCGACAATTCCATCCATCGAGATCTTTTGACACGGTCAAACATTTTGTACTTGACCTGACCTGTGACGTCATCGGTGACCCCGAGGTCAACAATATTATGTTTCCCTCGATAAATTTCCCAGGGCTATCGAATGCCGTTTGAATTTTACATTCGGTCTAGTAGTTCCGGAGATCAGAGGGGGGGGGGGGGCAAAAAATAGCCTCCCCCCAGTAAGTCGCGTTATGAAATATACCCCAGTAACTCGCGGGTTAAGGGCAAGCAACTCGGCGCAGTGGTAAGATACTTGCATTCTGTGCTGTGAACCATTTTCTGTAAATACTAGATACTTTTTGATGCAGATAGATAACTGCAGATAACTCTCACATCCACACAGGATATAATGGTAAAGTTTACTTAAGGTTGAGACAGTAGCACCGACTCTATTGTAGTGATTG
>JAXIVJ010017345.1:2500-26403 GCA_036785665.1 Chirona hameri
GACTGGCACGTCAAATGTCGTGTATGCTCTAAAATGTTGCACCGTAAACAACAATCTAAAATGATTTACTGCACTGTGTACTGTATACAATAATGCACTGCAAATAAGACAAAATTACATTACTGACATGGAAAGGATATATAGGAATAATGGATTACCACGGATTGGCTGAGAGAGTTGGATGACTTCACTGCACTCCCAAACTGGTCAACAAGGTCCATGGCGACCTCTCCGTACGGCCTCCTGAACTGATCACTGCGAGAATAACGGTCTTATCAAGACACCGATACGTTTCAACACAATCCTCTTTCGACATCCTTAACGCGGCATGCGCCACATGCCGTGTGTCACTCACGTTAGTCGGTACCTGCTGGTCTCATACAGAGTAAGGATAATGGGGCTACTCAGAGAAGACAGCTTGTGAATTGGACGTGCGGCTGTTTGAGATCAGTTTGAAACTACTTCCATTTGCTTTGCGGAATGATTGAGACGAGGTACTGGTATCGATGGAAATATTTTTCGAACTGCTTGAGATCAGTTTGAAACTACTTCCATTTGTTTTTGCGGAATGATTGAGACGAGGTACTGGTATCGATGAAAATATTTTCTCGAACTTTTGTCCTAGTCTTGTGTGTTTGATGTTACACGTTTCGGCCAGTTGCCTCTCCGGCCGTCTTCAGGTGTTAGTTGGTCGGTTGATGGTAGGTCCATCAACAGTATGCCTCAACAGTTCTGCCTGCCATCAACCGACCAACTAACACCTGAAGACGGCCGGATAGGCAACTGGCCGAAACGTTGTGTAACATCAAACACAAGACGAGGACAATAGTCCGAAACAATATTTCCATCGATACATCATTTGTCCGTCCGTGTAGCTCAGTCGGGAGAGCGCTGGACTTTTGATCGGCGCCCACCCTGGGAAGGTGTGTTCCGAGACGCTTCGGCGCTCGCTACCTGCTCCAGCGGGGGTGACCTGCGACCGGTGGTAGCGGCCGCGTTCAAGGTCAGATGAAGCCAGCGAGCCGGACGGACCGTCCTCAGTCTTTGGGGGACGTTAAACTTTCGTCTAAATTCTGCCGGTGACTGGAATTGCGCGATCGGGTGGTGAGGTCAGGGCCTGCGCAACAGGCCTAGCTTAGCGTGGGCCCTGATCGCGGAAATCCACCGCATCAAAACATTCAGACAATTTTTTTTTAAATTAAAAATACCCTCGCCAGTGAAGGAGGTTGATGCACCCCCCCCCCCCCCCCCCCCCCCCCCCCCACCTCACCTCACCTCACCTCACCTCACCTCACCTCACCTCACCTCACCTCACCTCACCTCACCTCACCTCACCCTCACCCCACCCCACCCCACCCCCACCCCACCCCACCCCACCCCACCCCACCCCACCCCACCCCACCCCACCCCACCCCACCCCCTCCTACACGAAGACGCAGCAGTTTTTGCCATACACTGGCGAGGATTTAAGTAATTAAGCTCAATATCAGTTGAAGTTGTCATACGCTGGCGAGGATTTAAGTATTAAGATCAATACATCAGTTAAAGGCATGTCATCTTTCTACAACACAAATGACACATTTTATACTCACAATGGGTCGATCACCTTCTGGTCAAAGACGGCTTGGATTAGCTCATGCCAATGCGCAGGGCTCAGAGGTGACTGCGACTCCAGCGCCGCGCGCAGCTGGCCGCTAAGCTGACAGACATCAATCTTCCGTGGCTGGGTCGCGGGAGGTTTGGGCAGCAGTGCCTGGGAAAAAAAACAATTTATATCAGTTACACGTCGAAGTTGGCGATGAGCGAGCAGGCGCGAAGGAAATGTATCTGCCGGGGCAGGCAGATTCATTCACGCAAGGGCTTCATTCATCCAGCCGACCTTCACCAGCGCAGCTGTTTCGAGGGCGCTGATAAGTCCGTTTCGGTCACGAGTGGCTGGGGCATCAGAGACATATGCAGGAATTTAGTTACCGACTCCGTCAATAGACGGCTCTGAAGATTGTTGTTTAAGCCTGTAGAAAATCCTATCTGTGTGAGCAAAAATAAGTAGGTACTGCATTTTCAAGACGATGCCGCCTGTGACCGGCGAGCCGGCGCGAACCACGGGCACCAAAAACGGTACGTGGATCTGAAGTGTATCTGACTTTCACTGTTGAGCACTTCATGACTTCTTTCTTACCGATAAGCGCGTGAACACGTGACAAGTGTGAAAGGTGTGCAAATTTGTGCCCTCACAATTGGACCATCTCTCAATGCAACAGCTTAAATGTTTTGCAATTTGCTGCAAGCAAAATTAATGGCGGATCCAGCTGGGGTATTAGGGGCCTGAAATCGGAGAGAATCCCCAAACTGCCTGAAATCGGGGAGAATTGATACGATTCCTATTGTACAAGGATATCTAGGCAACTTTAACTAAGGAAATTATTTTTAGACCGCCTAGCAGTGCACAAGCAAGCGAAATCCGATGTTTTCTGATTTGTGTGAAACCTTTTGGGACGAAGGACCCCCCAAAGAACCGCCAGACTGCTGTTCTGGATCCGCCACTATGCAAAGGTATTAGCGACTAACTGCACTCAAATAAAACGTCTGTTGGCACGAGCGGCTTCAGCTCTCAGGTCCCGGAAACTGCTCAACCAATGGATTTGATTTTCGTGAGCAGGAAAACCTGCGGGTTTCAGGCGGTTGACATTGGCCAGAATCGGCGGCATTCGGCACGTGCATATGTGGGAGAAGACCTCCAATTTTAGATCTTCGTTAGTTCCGCCAGATAACTGGCGTACAATCTAGTTATTTAGACCCTAAAACCTTCCGACAGTCGCACGTACACACAAGGCTATCAACACAGTTGATTTGCTCCTACCTGGTATTTGTCTGATCGATCAAAACTATCGATCCTCAACGGGTCCTCGACAGGGACCGTGTCGGCCGACATGACTGATGCCTCCTCCTCCTCCTCCTCCCTGGAAGCACTAACGGCATTCGGCGTGGATGCAGTTGGTGACTCCAGCAGCGCGGATGCAGTTGCGGACTCCAGCAGCGAGGACGACAGAGCAGCAGGGAGCGAGGTCTCACGAGGAAGCTCCCGCGCCTCACTGGAGCTGTAGGCATACCAGGAATACAATTGCTCTTAGTATTTTCCATAGACATGGTTTATTCACCACACAGTGAGGACGAACTAGGCTAGGCTGCAGGGTAAATATCCAGAGAGCGTCATCGATGCGTCAATCAGCTTGGCACATTTGGCACATATCATGATTACAATTTGCAGCTACAACTTACCTGAAGCATGCTCCTGATCTATAAACGAAAAGGATATAATATTCTGTAAACATTATGAACTTAAATATTATAAGTGTGGTTATGAGGCCCAATGACTGCTGCGATCATTTCAGATAGATGTGATTGACAGCTGCTCAATCTATGGCAAGTTGGAAACTATAGCAAATTTCAAACAGCTCAGCATCACGATTTTAAGCAAGTGCAATGGATAAACTGGGATCTTCACGAACAGATGCAAAATATTTTCCTGCAACACGCATTTCCTGCAAGTTTTTTCCTTACCTTCCATCATCAGGTCCTTTCAACAGCAACACCTGCAGCTTGCCCCGGTTCGGTAGTTCGTCATAGCTGCTTACATCCAAAAACTCGTTGAAGTCTTCGTTGTAAAGTTTCAGCAGAACTCTTGCGTTGTCCTCGATGGTAAACACTCTTCGGACTTCTCGTAGGATGTCCTGCTTTGCTTCGACTCGGACCAGCTTTTTGACCATTCGCTCCCCAGCCTCATGCAGCGCGAAATACGAGTGCATCATGGCCTCACGTCCGCTGTGTCACACATCCACATAACAATGGGAGTGAGGGACAACACATTTGGCCATGTACAGTCGCAGATGCTCGCGGTGTAAGACATTTTCAAGCGGAATGACAACTATGTGAGAGTCTTTCAAAACACGATATGCCATGTTGTGACTACAGTAACACGTAACATTCAGACGACGGCACAAGAGTCTGAAGTCACATCCTGAGCGCAGCACATTTACAATCTGTGCAAACTGATCAGAACATGAAGCAAAATCGCATTGGTAAGTAACGACATCTCCGCGGATGAATTCCAACTCATCTATGCGCGCTTTTACTCCAACTTCGTATCCAAGTGGGACTGCTTCGGGGTGCACAGTATCACCAGCTACAAAACAAGTTTTTGATTCAAAGAATGAAGGAGACTTCAGGTTGAAAGCTAGCGTTCTTTGGTGTTTTGTAAGGATCGTTTTAGAAATATTTATACGATTCTTTGATTGTGAAGCAAACTTCTTGAGAGACTGGTGCTTACTCTCAAATCGCAACGTTTTATAGTAGGTCAGACACCCATGTTTCTCGATTTCTGTAGTATAATGTAGCAAGTAATGGAACTTTGGAGTAATGGACACAGATGGGAAAACAGTGTGAAACGTCTCCAGCCACTCCTCAGTTATGTACTGCACTTCAGCGAGGCTATCTTTCGATATGGACCACACATAAAACCACCGTTCTAGGCGAATGAACCCCAATAACACGAGCCAGTGCTTGTCGTTCCGAGGAATTTGACTACCTATCAGGAGAGGCAAGAGATTGAGCAAAATCTCACACTCGGCAGCAGTTTCCCTAACAATAACTTTCTTGCCTTTCACTTGAAGTGGTTGAGGTTTATTTGTTTTATCTCGTCCCGAATAAGGAAAAGTAACGATCAAATGATTAATTTCGTTCAAGCTGATGCACTTAGCTTCAATACAAGCACCCAGAACACAAGATATTACCTTAGGCGCTACACCTTCAAATACATCATGTGATATATCAGGCGGAAAGTTCTCAACTGGATGAAATGAGTTCAACGCATTCAGCTCACAGCGCGACTTAATGCCAAATTAGGCGCACTTCTTTGATGAAAACCCTGATTCCTCTAGTTCAGCTAGACACTCATCATATCCCTGCCTAGTTCGCGACTTGAAATCATCAACTGAGAACTTGGACTGAATATCCTTGGAAGTGGCGTGGCAGTAACGACATATCAACTGTGTTCCACGAAAGCATTCTGTAAAACCAGCAATACTGTGCACACCCAAGTTATCGGCAGTGACAAATGCAACTCGAGAAGACAAACAGACGTCACGGCCATCTCTGTTTACAGTGATTCCATTCTCTTCAAGAGACTTTACCTCACTTACGATATGACCAAGTATTTGTGCCCTGTACGCCTTAAAATATGTTGCACGAAAGAGTGAAAGCACAAAAATGTGTTTAACACGTGAGCGCAATTTTGGATAGCCAAGGGCAAAATAAATACCAGTCAATTTCAACTTCTTTGACTTATTACCCAGTGGATTCGATATCTGAAAGTCATCAATGTAGATGATAAGCTGCAACTTATCCAATGAGCTGGGACCCAGTGTAAAAATCGGACAGTTCAGAAGTATCTCCCGACTGGTCCCCAAGACTGAAGTGAGCCTTAACTAAAGTATCATGCTTAAACAGAGCCTGAATCGAGTCTACAATAGGTACATACTGATATGACAGTGGGGTGCCATCCGTGCAAAAACCCAATGGTACGGTGACAGGCTTTACAACACCAGACGCTTTTCCACTACCAGAGGCCCTACGCAGACTAATATAACTACTGACAGACACTACTGATGGCAGATCAGACACATTGCCTTCAACATTGTGCCTTGCTTCAGTAGCAGATTGTATACATGCCTTTCTAATGAAAGCAGCTACCTCCTGGCAACCTCTACCACTAATACCATGCTCTGTTACAAGTGTTTCAAAGAACTCAGAGAAGTTCACAGTGGCGACTGCCCCAGAATCAGAAGCAGAAGCACAGACAGCACTAGAAGCAGATGGGTTTGCTCGAGTTCCAGACGAGCCACTTCCCAAAAGCACATATGTTTCTGGAGGTTCAGGAGCAGTTGACTTGGATGAGGTCGGGACAAGAGATGATTCCCTGGTATGACTTGATTTTGGGACAGGAGACAAGTTTCTGTAAGGACTGGATTCTGAAGACTGGCGTGTGTATTCCAGATGGTTCTTCAGAATATGTTGTCTCCAGTAACGGAGAGAAAGGAAATTCCTTCTGCAGCAAGGGCAAGACAAAACAAAATGGTGTTCTTTGCTGTGAATGCTCAAATGCCTTGCCAACATAGAAAAGGTATTGAATTCACATTGGCATACCTGACAGCAAAGACCCTGGAAGAAAAAGTAGGGAACAATATGAGTTAAGTGCATACAAATAAATGACCAAATGCATGGATAAAACCCATGGATTTATTTTCATTTCCTTTAATTTCTGAGTTAGTGGATTAGGGCACCATAACTCCTTTTATATCAGAAAACAAATCACTAGAGCTGGTGTTCATAGCTTTTTTAAATGGGACACTACTGCAGTGGGTCACATTCTCTTGCCTGCACTTGTGCAATAAGGAATGTCAGTCAGTGATTGTCAGTTTCAAAGCATACAGCTCCTTTTCTTTTTTAAAAGAACCTGAACCAACTAGGGTGGGGTAACTAGCAATGTCCAGGGATCAGTCTTAGTCCCAACCCAACTTATTAATCAAGAACACATAACACATACCAATACAAGAGCCATATTATTTGGTAGCGTAAAGGTTTTCTCGATTACCCGAAATTTCTTGCTATGACCGTCATCAGCCCTAATATTAAAACATAGCTTTTTATGAAATTGAGCGCTATTTGCTAAAAAATAAATGTGATATTCGTGTTCAGCAGCAATTACTCCATATTGCGACATACATTTGACATAGTTGACAACTTTCAGAAAGGTGGGACAGTCCCTTTAAGGATAAGAACTCATTTTTTTTTACACCATATGTGGAAATCAATTTTAGGAAAAGTCCGAAAATTTCATGGGCCTGCTCCCAACGATTCCGGAGATATCCACAAAAAAAAACTGAGGGGTGGATGAAAACAACCCCCTGCCACTAATAGGGTTGAGCTAAAAACAACTTAACCTACTGATGTTCGTCCCAGGGTTTGTGCGATCAGGGTTTACAGGAATAATTCGTATGCAAGGGATAAAACCAAATATTTTAGGTTCAAGTAATTCTGCATTAGGCTTCAGGTTGAAGGCCTAAAGCCTAAAACACAACAACTTAACCTAAAATATTTGTTTTTACCCTCGCGTAACATTAATCTTATGTTCTGCCATCGGCAAAGATATTTGATTTCGGTTTTCTTTATAATTACACTAGCCCGCAGCCCGCTAGTACGGGGGATACGGTAATCTGACTAGGGTACCTGTCAGTCCACCGAGTTTGTAGCAATCGAGGTTTAACCCGCGCACTGCAGGGGCTTTGCGCCGAACACGAACTGCAGGGGGGGTTATTTCCCCCCCCCCCTGAGATCTCGAAAACTACGCAACGTAGCGAGAAGCGGAAAAAGGCATTTGATAGCTTCATACATGTTCTATTGAAAGTATTTCAGTTTTTTTTTAAGTCAGGTCAAAATTGAGGCCACCAGAGGTCATCAAAGGTCAAATTTTCCAGTTATTTCCTGTTTTAGGACATCGCTCTTGAAATTCCCATATATCTCAGAAACGATGATAGTTAGAAACAAACGGAAAAAAAACAAACGCCAGCCAGTTAAATTTGTAATCGCTAAGGTGTCCTTAGATTTGATCTCAGGTCAATATTTGAGGCTCCAGAAGTCAAAAAGAAAAATAATGCCGTTTTTTTTTTGCTAAATCGTGTTTTGCTATTAACTTTTTACTTAATAAAGATAACAAAAAACTGTTTACGCCATTGTGTTTATCTTGTCAAGGCACTTTGAATTATATATATGGTGACCTTGTTAAGTCAACTTAACAATTTGACCTAAGGTCAAGGTCAAGTGGTGACCCAAGTAAGGCATGTTGCATATGGGAAGACGTGTCTCGACGAGACAAACATATTGATGTCTGTTTTACTTCTCTATCTTCATTATGTCGAGAGTTATTGACAAAAGAGTGATGGTGACCTCGCATGCCCTCAAATGACCCAATAGGGGTCACTGAACAAAACTTACACTAGGATCATCAAGAATATCCTGTAATAGCATGATCCAGAAGTAATTGGACTAGTACCATGCATATCCTTGAAATAGGAAGCATTTGTATATTTCCCCATTGACTTATTATGGGGAGGTTACGAAATTGACCTGACCTTAGGTCACCGATATAAAAATTCCGAGACGAACGAATTGTAAGTACTGATTCCCTCATGGCATCCTGTAAGTTTCAGCCTGATCGGTGAAAAACTCTGGCTTTGGCACAACTGCAAACATTTTTGGTGGTGGAGTCACTTGACCTGGTCTGGTGACCTGACCTGAGATGACCCGAGCATATTTTTTTTTCTCAAAGTGTGCGAAATTGATGTCCTAACAGGTGTATCAAAACTCGTCGGCGCTGCGCGCCGCAGTTTTTTCTCTATCTTTTAAAAACCTGAGGGGGGGTGCGAAAATCTCCCTGCAGTGCGCGGGTTAAGGTTACTATCACAGTTGTTGGTCAGGTTTGATGATGTCACTGGGAATATAATACGCAACCCAAGTGTGATGTCACAAAAATAGCGTGGCACACTCAGCTGACGACGTAATGTTATGGCCATAACTTATGGTCATAGGCCGTAAGTTGTTCCTCAATTCATCGGAAAACGGCTGAGAACTTAGTTATGTGAGATACATCATGTTATAGGATATTTGTTCTATTTTTTTTAAAAGAATATTAAGGTAGACTTATTGCAAGAATGAAGTGAATTTAAGCTAAAAACATATTACATTCTTGGCGCACTTGTGACAAAACATTTCCTCACGTAGCGTTTGAATTTGCAGCCGTTACTGCGTCTTCAAATGATGCCATATTACGTATCACTGTTGATATGTTCATACTATAGTTTTTTTCTCATGTAATTTACTTTAATATAACTCAATTAAATACACAAAAGGCAATAAAGTCTCTACTCCATGCTTCCAGGAAAGTTACCAGCAATTATGAATGAAACATTTGCGCCAGTATTGTATGAGTATCACTCTAACACGGATTACGAAGCAGCATTAGCATAAAACTAGCTTTAACACCTCTTAAAAAATGATAAAAAATAGTCTGATCCATTTTGTGGCCTCTCAATGCCAAGTTGAACTTCAATTAATGGGAAAAACGTCTTATTTTTCGTCAATGACCTTTAACACTACAGTCAGCTGAGTATGCCACACCGTCAGCTCATTATACAAAATGACATAACGGCTTGGGTCGCGTATTGAACCTGACCTGACCTATTGGCTACAAGCGGTAGGTTAGGCCGTCCCAATTGCACTTAATGGCTATACGAGCGGAGTGGTAGGTTAGGCCATCTCGATCAGACTTAATGTGTCGTAGGTATGCAATATGTTTCCAGCACTTAATCTTTTGCAAATATGTGCCAAACATTTTATGAAAAATCAACAATCATTTGAAAAAGTCATTGACATCAGCAGTTTAGCTTGGCACTGGCCGGCCGGTGCCAAGCAAAACTACAGCGACCTATTTAGCGTCGGCGATTTGTTTACAAGTGCCCATTCAACAACATTGAACATATTGATGCAAAAGCGCCAGATGTTGCGCTTTCCAATAGTGGAGGGAAAATACCGATCATGAATTTTCCAAAACTTCCAACTTTGAATTAGGGATAGTTTTATTTAATTCTTAAATTTAGATCACAACATTTTAATTTTTTACGGTAGCCAAATAAGTTGTTGCTAACAAAATCAAAAGGTGATTATCTCCCTTTAATCCATTTCAAAGTTTAACCTTTATGACCTGACCTTGACCTTTTATGAACTATGTCAGGTTGTGAAAATGGCTTCTACTTTGTCCTCTGCGAGCATTGTGTGGGTTAGGCTTTTGGATGGAAAGTATGACCCTGAAACTAATTTATCTCAATGTTTACATTTGACACGACTGTGACATGACATGAGACTTTATTTTGAAAATGTTTTATTACCGCCTTGCGCGTCTCGCTGCGGTTACTGGTTCAGAAGATAACGAGGGGGCTTAATCTGCCTTCCCGTTTGAATGGCGAACCCAGCGGGGCACAGGTCAACATATCCTTTACTGGAGGCTTCTAAACAGATAGTCCAGGCCTTGCTGGCAAACGCCATGGCCGACCTGCTGGGGCTGGAAGCTGCGCCGAAATTCTGACACAATCGGTTATGCTAGACCAGGGTAGCTACTAGCTAGACAACTAGACAACTAGGCAGCGCTAGACGCTGCTCCGAAATTGTGTAGGCCTAAAATCGGTCCTAGGCCTACAATACCTTGTTTTGTAGGCCTACAATTGGTCATTGCGCTGAAAGTTGTGCCAAAATTTTGCCATTGGTGATTTTCGCTGGCCGCTGATCCAAAATTTTGGCCCAATCAGTGATTTACGCTGGATGCTGCACCAAAATTTTGGCACATTCAGTGATTTACGTTGGACCAAAATTTCTGCGCAATCTGAGTTACACTGAACATGTCGACGATAACATGTATTTTTTCCAGTCTGGCCCTCTACCCTGATTTTGACCCACTTTTGCCTACCCTGCCCTGACAAGATCTTGTCGAAACCTGCCACGTTCGGTAACGGTGGGGCTGGCGTCACCGTCGCGGCCGGGCAATCAAATAAAGGTTCAAGGTTACTATCACTGTTGTTGGTCTTGAGTCATAGGGAAGCTTTATGACGTCACCAGATATGAGCGAATCTTAGGCCACCCCCATTTAATAGCTACGAGCGGTAGGCCGAACCGATCGGAATTAATGAAACTAACCTAACCTAACCTAACCCCGCCATTAGGTCCGATCGGGTCGGCCTACAGCTCGTAGCCATTAAGTCCGATTGGGTCGGCCTACAGCTCGTAGCCATTAAGTCCGACCGGGTCGGCCTACAGCTCGTAGCCATTAAGTCCGATCGGGACGAAACCTGCTCGTAGCCATTAAGTCCGATCGGGTCCGCCTAAGATTCGCTTGTAGCCAGAATCTGGTGACGTCATAAAGCTTCCCCATGACTCCAGACCAACAACGGTGATAGTAACCTTGAACCTTGATTTGATTGCCCGGCCGCGACGGTGACGCCAGCCCCACCGTTACCCCACGTTCTGCAGACTGGTGCATGAGGAAACAAAATCCAATGAGTTCTGAATTGTGAAAAAACATGAATTTTTGCCACCTCCAATATAAAAAATAGCCCCTCTCAATCAACGAAGATGATTTGAATGTAGGTAACTGCATTGTCTGCCATAAGTTAAGAGCAAACATTTTTTTATGTGAGCGTGCGGTATATCCGGCGCACGTAAGTACTAGCTTCGTCGATAAATGCACCATAATGCCAAATAATACATGCTGCATTCCTTACATAAATGTGAGCGACACAATTTCAAAGAAAAGGAATAACTCCAGATGTATCACTCAATACTTACCATAAAGTCCAGTCAACGGCCACTATGCGCCACAAATGAGAAAACACCACATGGGGCCAAACATGGGGCGGCCGTATAAGAGAGGTAGAGTCATCCGGGGATTTTAGCGCCCCAATCGCACATTATCGTGACGTCACTGGTGCTCTGGTCCGACTCGGCTGTCCTCGCACGCGGCTCGGTGCGGTGCAAATATTTCGAACGGGATACGGATAGTTGCGCCTAAAGTACGATCCTATTTAAGATTACATTTACCGTGGATAATTATCCCTCCCTTAATTCATGCTGAGGGTGAGACGGCCATGCGCTGGCCGGTCTGTGTGAGGGGCGACTGGCGAGACGGCCATACGCTTCACCGGTCTGACTGAGGGGTGAGACGGCCATACGCTGCTCCGATCCGGCTGAGGGGGGGGGGACGGCCATACGCTGCCCCGGTCTGGCTGAGGGGTGAAACGGCCATACGCTGACCCGGTCCGGCTGAGGGGAAGGGGGAGAGACGGCCATACGCTGCCCCGGTCTGGCTGAGGGGCGAGACGGGCATACGCTGCACCGGTCCGGCTGAGGGGCGAGACGGCCACACGCTTCCCCGGTCTGGCTGAGGGGCGAGAAATGACATTGTTTTGGCTTAATGTTCAAGATATGCTTTAAAAAACATTATAAAAAAAATTGCAAAAGCATAGACTTGCAACCTAACTACCTAACTTACTTATCTAATGGCGACGACTTCAAGTTGCCGCTCGTCAAGACCCGTCAAAAGACCGCAAAACGCTCGAAAGCGCAGCTGCGGCGACAGGGCTGGCCACGACTGGACCAGAGCACCAGTGACGTCATCGCTAATACTGAGCCGCTCGGCAGCCGATACATGGGGAATCCCGGGATGACAGCCCCTGGACGGACCGACCGGAAATGCGACCCTGGGAAATGCCGCTCGTCATTTCAATTTACTTTGTTAGAATGCGAATAAGGATATTTTATTAAAATGTGTTAACATCGTTAAGAGTGTTAAAAATAATATATCCAAATATTTGTATCTATGTTCTCAAAACCAATGGATATATTTTAATACAGTAGTACACTCAGGATTTCAAGGTGCAAATGAGAACACTTCACCACGCCCAGATCCAATAACACACAAGGAGGAACATATGCCCATACACGGAGGGAGACTACTGTGGCCAAGGGAAGGGCACGGCAGCGTCAGTTCAGAACCGGCTTCCGCTGAGGTTCGCCAGAAGGGAGGGGCTCGGCTTGGCAGTCTCCGGCTTCTTTGGCGAGTCCTGGGTGGCTACCGGTGGCGATCCGCCGACGTGACAGGTGACAGTAGACGGTGCTTCCGGTCCAGCGTGTGCACTGTCGCCGTCGTAGCCGGCGCCTGGCAGGGGCGGACCGTCCTGCAGCAGCGGCAGCGCGCTGACTGGCCGGACCTGCTGCTCCTGACGGTACGCCGCGTTGTCCCGCTCCACAGCCGCCCGCAGCGGGCTGGGCAATGCCGACAGCGTCGGCGGCCGCCCGCCCGTTGCCTCCGCACTCGCCAGCTGGTAGAACAGTGTGTAGGCAGTCTCGGTAGAATGCTGCGGCCGTCCGGTCACAGGTGCCGCTTTCACCGGTACCGCTGAGATGTCGTCTAGCCGCCACCAGCCGTCGTCTGTGCCGTCTGTGCCGTCAGAACCGGCACCACCAACGCTGCCGGACGCGCGGCAGAACGAGAAGTAATGTCCGGCGTCGAGCGAGTGGCCAGCGTGTACGATGACGGCGTAGAGACGGTACTGGGCAGGCTGGCGGTCGGCCAGCGGCACGGCCAGCTGTTCGGACAGTACCACTGGCGCCAGCACCTTCCGTCTCGCGCCGGTCCGCCGGTCGAACATGAACCTGCCCAGCGAGACGACAAGCAATGACGGCGGGATGATCAGGCGCAGCTGGCGGTCGGCGTCGCGCAGGCCGGCGCATCTGGCGCAGTGATATTGATTGTCGCCACAGAGCCGCTCCCGAGCCAGGTAGTGCTGCAGCAAGTCCGACACAGTCAGAACAGTCTCGGGCTGAACGTGGGACTTCTCCTGCATGACATGCGTATCTGGCAGCGCCAGGTGCAGGTCAATCACGCGTTCCTCGTGGTGTGACACGGAGCCGCACGCGTAGCACGTGTAGGTGGTCTCGCCGCAGCAGGCTAGCAGTCGACTTATCAGGCCGGTGGCCGGCTCGTCGGGCTCACCGGGTGTGTCCTCGGCCACACCGTTCGCAGTGCCGGCACCACTGTCAGCTGATTGAGACCCCAACAGCAGCCCACCGGGAGCTGGAAAGTCGTCGCAGGGGCGGTGCTGGCGTCGGGGCCGCGGAGAGTTCTCCACCGTCGGACACGGCGCACTCGTGTCGTCCCTGGCGCGGAGGGCGGCGACAGAGGGGGATGGCAGCGGGACGGCGGTCGGTGAAGACGGCGTAGCTGGTGACGCGGGGACACGCTCCTCCTCGTGCATGACACCCAACAGGTATCTCGTGAACTCAGAGCAGTCCTGCTGGCAGCCGCGTTTGAACCAGGGCGGTTGAGTGGTCCGCTGGAACTCGGCCGGGCTGTATGTGGGTCGCTCGGAGAAAGAAAGGAAGGCAAAAACGCGCTGCAGAGCGGCTAGGTGGGGTAGGGAGGGCGACGGCCGCGCCGCCAGCACCTCACTGCGCAGCTGGTCCGAGAAGAAGAGGGCCTGTAACACGGCATTCATGTAGCATGTGTTGCCGAGGTTGACAAGGCCGCGAGGTTGGAACTCGTCAGTTCTGACTTCCTGGGCCGCCCGTTCGACCGAGATCTCAAAATGTTATGTAACAAATAATTTTGCACTATATGTCGAAGGATACCGGCGGCGGCGAACGATGGAAATGAGCATCCGCCGGCTAGCGCCAAACAATTACGGAACGGGCGCCAGCGGGTCTCCCGCCGGTCGGCGTGGTGAAAGCTGGGCCTTCGTTGCGTAATTGGCTGTGTAAGCTCTCCCGAGTGGAGGACCCCGGTTCGGATTTCTTTTGATGTCGCGCTATGAGGTCCGTTGATCAAGACAATTTATAGTCTTAACAGCATGCAGTGGTAGAGTCTCGATGGGTCTCATCATTATCCAACATTATCTCAACGGATACAATGTAGCAATGTTGAGATGCAGTGAGATAGTTGACATACTGTAGCATGAAAAATGTCTCCATGTCGAGATAATTCCAATGAAATGGAGACTAACCAAGTACCTCGAACGAAACCAATCATTCAAAGTTCTAAACACTGTTTCTCAGTGCAGGATATGTAGGAGCAGAGTATAGCAGGGCTGTATCATCAGCAAAAAGTAGTATTTTTGCCTCACCACAAGCTGTGTGTAAGTCATTTATGTACAATAAAAACAGAAGCGGTCCCAAAAGGGAGCCTTGTGGGACCCCGCAGGTTGAGTCAACTGCATCTGAGATTATGCCATTATATTTAAGTTTTTGCGTTCGTGACATGAGGTAGGATCTTAACAGATTAAAAGAGTCTCCAACAATGCCGTATTTGGAGAGATTCATCAATAGAATATCATTGTTCACTGTGTCGAACGCACTGGCTAGATCAAGATAAATTCCCGCTGTTTTTCTTTTATCTGTCATATTGTATGTATGTATGTATGTATTTACTTCACGGGGCATCCACAAGTTGGCGTGGCTATTAAGCCCCGGGTCGAGTGTGGGAGTGAAACATGCAGGGAAAGAGAGCACACAGCCGCACAGCCTAAATCCTAAAACCACAAACATTCACATATGTCACGACACACACGGGTCACTGAGATCAGTCGTCTTGTCTGATGTCCGTCGTCCGTCGTAGCGGACACGAGGTGTCGTTTCACCGCGCGCGTGAAAGCTGGCGACCCCAGCTGCGAGATGTCAGGTGGGAGTCCGTTGTACAGGACGGGTGCCCTGCAGGAGAACCTCCGCTTACCGGCCTCAGTTCTGGAGTGGGGGACGTGCAGCTGCTGGTCCTGCCTGGTGGATCTGGCGTGGACAGAACTGTTTGTGCGGAAGGCGCCTGCGAGCGCGTCCGGTTCGCCATTCGCCATGATTTTGTGTGCCATGCTGAGCGTGGCCGCGTCAGCGAGTTGGTGGGCAGTCAGCCAGCCTAGCCCTTCCCGCAGGTCAGACACGTGATCAAATTTGCGACGTCCGAAAATGGTGCGAGCAGCATAGTTTAAGATCTTTTGAATTTTGTCCAGGTTCTTCTGGGTGCCATTACGGATATGCAGTATCTGACGTGCGTGAGGACCAGCGCTGTGACCAGTGTGGTGATGATGCCATCAGGTAAGAGGTGGCGCGCATGGGAGAGGCCGGCCAAGATGCCTATGCAGCTGCGGCTGACGTGGGACACATGAGCGTCCCACGACAGTGTTTGATCAAAAGTGATGCCCAGATTTTTGACTTCCTTCACGGGTTGGAGGGCTGCGTCACGGAAGGTGACCTGAAAATTTGGCAGATTGCGCAAATTTTGGCGGCTACCGAAAGCGATGAGCTGAGTTTTTGCCGTGTATACTTTGAGGCCGTTCGCGCGAAACCAAGAATCCAGTGTGACGAGAGTTAGCTCCAAGCGGGAGATGAGCGCTGGTAGGTCGCTCTTTTTGCCGGTGATAAGCACCTGGGTATCGTCCGCGTACTGCACCACGCCGCCTTCAGAAAGCGACGCCATGTCGTTAGCAAAGATGCTGAACAACAAAGGCCCCAGGACCGACCCCTGAAAAACGCCCATGGTGTTAGCGAGTGGTCGAGAGGTCACGGCGCCTGATGACACGCTTTGGGTGTGTCCGTGGAGGTAAGAATGGAACCATGTGGTGTCAACTCCATGCTGCTGCAATTTGTTCAGGAGTAGGTCGTGGTCGATGACATCAAAAGCTTTACTTAGGTCGAGGAGGCAAAGTAGTGATATCTCCCCGCTATCGGTGGCGGAAAGCATGCGATCGGTGATGGACAGTAGCGCGGTTTCTGTGGAGTGATGGGGTCGGAAACCGTGCTGGGAAGGAGAGAGGAGATGATTGTCGGATAGGTAGGAGTAGAGCTGCTTCTGCACCACCCGCTCTACCACTTTGGAGATGACAGGTATGATTGAGATTGGATGGAAGTTTGATGGGTCAGATGGGTCGCCGGACTTGTGGATCGGGTGAATGATGGAATGTTTCCAGGCGTCGGGGAATTCGGCCAGGGTAAGTGAGGAGTTGACGATGTGAAGGATGACTTCACCGATAGCAGGGAGGACGGCTTTGATGACTCGGATACAGATTCCGCCCGCACCGCGTGCTGGAGAATTCCGCATGGTGGCGATGGTTCGAGTAAGTGAGACTAGGTCAATAGGGGATACGAATAATGTGCAGGCACCGACTCGCGGAAGGCGGCAGGCAAGGGCCGGGGTCGCGCCACCAGCGGCTATTTCTGCCGCGACTCGGGGACCCACAGACAAAAAAAACGCGTTCAGGTCTTCGGCAGGTACCTGTGGCTGAACCTTTTGCGCCGCCTTTTTGTCGCCTATGACGGCTCGCATGTTCCGCCAGACTGCGCCAGATATTGGCTGTTATGAAGTCATGAATTAGTGATAATGGCATATAGGCAAATTATAATTAGTTTTATCATTTATGACCTCTTCCTCGAAATTAAAATATAATAGTACCAAAAAACGTTATATTAATATTTCGATCACAGATCTTCATCAGAAATTATACATTACCAAAACGACAAACGTTTGTCGTTTTGGTAATGTATAATTTCTGATGAAGATCTGTGATCGAAATATTAATATAACGTTTTTTGGTACTATTATATTTTAATTTCGAGGAAGAGGTCATAAATGATAAAACTAATTATAATTTGCCTATACAATATGTTCCTCGCACAAGCACTAACCAATATAATGGCATATAGGTTGAATGATTTGACCTAAATCCAAATTGGTTGTCATACAGGACGTTATGTTCAGTGATAAACGTCAATAGTTGGTCATACATTATTGATTCGAGAACTTTTGACAGAACCGGTAGAATTGATATAGATCTATAATTGGAAAACTGCGTACGTGTACCAGCTTTGTATATAGGAATTATGAGGGCAAGTTTAAATTGTTTTGGAAAGGTCGATTCTGTAATGCATAAATTAATCAGATGTGTAAGTTCTGTTATAATAGCTGGCAGTAGACATTTGATGAGCTTGGTGCTGATACCATCAAGTCCAGCACCTACTTCATTCAAGCTATTAACAGTTTTAGTGACATGAAAACTCGTGGTAGAGCTAAACGACATCGTCTCAGGCACCCCGACACCTTCCATAAGGCTCATAGGATCTGCACTGGCTGGTCCTAGGGCTGAGTTGGGGTTTGGGCCTACTATGCTGTAGTATGTGTTGAAGGAGTCTGCAATGCGATGGCGGTCATCTGTGAGGTCACCATCAACTTCGAATTAGTTCGGAAGCCCCTCAGTATTCTTAGTTCTCCTGATAGCTTCAAGTAAATTGGCCCACAAAAGCCTTGGGTTACTAGCATGTTTCCGGAATTGGTTTTGGAAATAATGTATTTTAGCATGCCGTATAGTCAACCTCAGCGTGTTACGATACCTTCTGAATATTAATTGATTTTCAGGGGTACGATTGATATTAAATTGTTTCAGAAGCTTACTCTTTTTTCTTAAAGATCGAAGGATACCCATTGTTATCCACGGTTGAATAGGCGTATATTTTCTGGATGGTCTGGTATTAGATAGCCTGACGGTCTCGTCGTTAATGGTACTCACAAGCCGTGCAGTAGCTAGTTCGGGATCATCGATATTCAAGTATCCCCTAAGTTTTCAGATATATTAGCTGTAAGTTCTTCAATACGCCCATAGTCAAATAAAGGGTGATGATGGATTGGGTTGGGACGTATTCCACAAGTGGAGACAAGATTACTAGTGCAGAATACCGCTTGGTGGTCTGCAATGTCGGCATACACTGTACCGTTAACTTGTACTGTATCTAATGTATTACAAAATATATTATCGATAAGCGTTCTACTGTATGGAGCAGTATTTGCGATTCTAGTGGGGATAGTTATGGTGGGAAAAAT
This sequence comes from Chirona hameri, assembly GCA_036785665.1. Taxonomy (NCBI): domain Eukaryota; kingdom Metazoa; phylum Arthropoda; class Thecostraca; order Balanomorpha; family Balanidae; genus Chirona; species Chirona hameri. Next base: position 21,018 of record JAXIVJ010017345.1, read on the forward strand.
CCAAAGGAATTGAGACAATCGAGGAACATTTTAACATCATTTTTATCATTGTAAAGAAACAGGTTGATATTCCAGTCACCAGCCCAAAAGCAAGGTTTGTTTAACTGATTAATGCTTTGCAAAGTCTCCTCAAGATAAGACAAAACTTCTCAAGTGGATGTGATGGTGATCTATATGTGGTAGCAGCAATAAATGAGGGACGACCGGGAATAGTTACTTGGATAAAGATTGATTGGAACTCTTCGTATCTAGCACTAAATTGATCCATAGTTTTACAGAATGGGAATATTTCTTTTGTTATGTATATTGCTGATCCCTTGCATCTTACTTTTTATTTCGGTACTGTGTGTACTTGTTCATATCCAGGTATGTTGAACCCATTTGTCAGTTCAGGTTCGAGCCATGTTTCAGAAATCATGATGAAGTCCATTTCAAGTTTTTTCTTATGGATTAAAGTTACAATGTCATCATGATTCTTTTTTAGCGACTGTGCATTCAGGTGGAGAAAGGAAAGCTGTTTGTTTTTTAATTTATGCACGCATTGTGATGTTGTCATGGCTGTACAGCCATAAGCTAGAGTTTGCAATTATGGGTGAAGTAAGTGGGGACAGTCATTTGGTATCAGTCTCGGAGTTGTTGCCTCATTAATGACACAGTAAGCTCCTTGAAGAGAAATGGTTTATATTTAAGTGAACTTCAAAACTCAACGGAAAGATAGAAATAAAAAAATGAATACGATAGTTTTCAAGATAAGTCTATGCACAAAACTGCCTAAGCTAATCATCATAATTCAAGTGGTCTCAAGTTTAGGCATGTTAACTCAACTCAAGGGTTCAGGACGTGACCTCCTGCTGGCTAGAACTGGATCGGATAGCTCGAGACTCTTGTGAGCGGTCAGTTGTGGATGCCTGGTGATGACCCTGACGTTGTTGGTGTTGTCGACGTGCTGGGACCTGTGTCCATGGCTGATGGCCAGGGGCACGGTCCGGATGTTTATTTCCAGCGTACGGAGGGCGAAACTGATCGCAGATCCCTACTGATGTGAGCTCAACTTTCTTCCCATCACACAAGTCCCTGATCTGTCCCTTGCTGGCCCCCACTGGGATCTCGATAGGTTTGGTCTCCCTGCTTTCAGATGTGCGAACAAATATCTTGCCCGACTGGGTGTAGTAGGAGTAGTAGGATCGCTCCCCCCCCCCCCCCCCACCCCTCCCCTCCTCAGATTAGCAGGATTTTAACATTAGCCCTATGGTAGTGTGGGGTAGTCTATGTTGTTTTACAGTTGTTGCTGTTTGTGCTCTCACACATATTTTTGTTTGGATATCGACGCCAGTATCCCTCAGCGCGTCATGAGTCGGGGTTCGTAATCTCCCTCGCACCGCGCGCAGTCATTATCACCTCGCTATTGCACGAGAAGGCTCCCCCCCCCCCCCCCCATCTGTAAATAGGAAAAAGGATTCAGTGCCTTATACGACCTCTAAAATCCATGTTACGTCAAGGGTACCTCCAAGAACGGTTACACACAGATTGCCGGCGTTCAGCATTGCAGACGCCAGTGGCACAATAAATGAACGGCTGATACCCTCGTGACTGTGTAGTGTGTGGGTGTGTATGTGGGGGGGGGGGGGGTACGCCTCCCTGACGTTTCGCCCCTAATTGAGCCAGACTTTCGATTAAAAAAAACAGTGGAACATATAATTATATAAAATTGATGCCAAATTTGAAATCAGCATCCTAAAATGTCCTAGAAACTTCCAGAGGCCAAACAAATCATATCAGGTCATCGGAGGTCAGTGACCTCGGTTGTCCTCTGAAAGGGCATCCGGGGTCATGATCTCAATAGAAACCATAAATGTCACCTGTTAACACATGAGCATATTGACCGCCTGTTGACACCTCTGAGGCCTTCGACAGCGTCCAGCACCGCCGGCTCCTGGACAAACTTGGATGGTATGGGGTCGACACTCACTGGTTTGACAACTGGCTCAGCGATCGGCGTCAAAGGGTCCGTGGAGGCTCTGGTGGTACCGTTACCGTTGATCACGGAGTGATTCAGGGATCCATCTTGGAACCGATTTTATTTGTATTGTTCACCAACGACCTCACCTCATATTTGTCCGACACAAAGGTGGTTTTATATGCGGACGACGCACAGTTCATCCACCGTAGCGATCCAAAGGACATGAAAGGCCTCCAAAATCGTCTTCAGATCACTCTTAGATGTGCCAATAATTGGTTTATTCAAAACAAGTTAAAAATCAACCCAATCAATAAATTGTTTGCCTGTATCAGCGCTTTATTTACACGTTTGTTCCTACTTTCACTGGCGATTTTAATCGCCTTTTATGTATTTATTTTATGCTGCTGTGTTTACTATGCAGTATAGTTGTGTTCTCTTATTGTATGTACGATGTGCACTCATGTAGTTTGTGAATGTTTTAATTTCCTGTTGAATGAGGCAGCATGACTGCAACCGTAAGTGGGCCCTGTGCCTGTGGTTGTTGACTCAATAAATACATAAATATAAATTTAAAAAAACCGGAAAAGTGGCATTCTTATGGTAGCCTCAAATCGCAGACGGCTCAGTGCCGACTTCGAGATCGATTTCGATGATGCGGCTCGTTAAAATTGGATAACACAATTAAGGATTGCACTTTAACCCTCCCCTAATAACCGCCCTACCCTAGCCTGACAGCCCCCCCCCCCCCCCCCCCCCCTGAGGTTTATCTTGAATAACCTTTTACATATGCGGCGCATCTTGCTGAAATTTTCCGTAGCTTAATTCTACAACAATTATACGTGTGCTGTGAAAATGTAATTGCAATTGGTTAAATAGTTTGGCAGATAATCATGTTTTGATGACGTCATGTTGGTGGAAAAACGAGAAATATTTGATAAATCGTAGAAACAGGGTTTTGAAGCAAATTGCAAACGCAAATCACCAAAGATGAAAAATGGCATTCTCTTTCAAATGGCTATCTCGGATTTGTGAAATTTTGGGGTTTTGACCCCTAAAATAAAAATTAAATTAAATCACCACAAAATAAATTTGTCAAAGATGTTAGAAAACCGGAATATATTTGTGAGAGAACTGAGTATGAACAAGACCCAAACCAAATTTTCAAAGCAATATCTCTATTTTTGACTGAGTGATGGCTCCCTAAGTGTAAGAAACTCATGACGTCATGTTTTTAATATCTTTTTTGGACTTTTTTTGACAAGATACCAACAAATAATTACCTTTTCTGTATTTCTGGGACATAACTGGTCTAGGAACATGCCTTTTTATTTACATTTATCAATTTCTAATTTTGAGGTTTTCTGACAGAGCAAACTCGCTGTTCTGGACGTGATCGATCCGAGGTCATTCACTTGACCTGGAAGGTCACCCGTTGACCTGAAACATAAAAATACCATACTGTTAGATTCCTCCCATGACAAGCAACATGCTGGTTCTTACCGCATTGCTCTAAGTTGCTTGGTTTGGCAGTTAACAGGGGGCCTGTCAGCCCCCCCCCCCCCCCCCTGTAGGGCGAAGGTGAAAAAAGCTCCCGTAGGGCGAGGGTTAATAACTTTCGATTGATTTTTTTCTAGCTATCATAGTTCCCAAGATATTTCTTTCTTTTTTAACAAGGTCCTAAACTTGGACAATTTCACCTTTGAATGGCCTCTGGCGGCCTCAATATTGCTCGCGGACTGCTCCACTGTGTGGCCGCGGCTCTTCACGCCGCCGATGGCCACGCGCGGGTGCAGGCTGATGCGGTACTGCAGGTCCGTGGTGCCGCAGTTCGGCAGGCCGATCACGTCCAGTACAGGTACGGCAGACTGCGCACACGCAGCGCGCGCACTGCCGGCGGCCGGCTGAGGAACGGCTGGTACAGACGCGCCCTGTGGACACGTGGCGACCACAGGGGTCAGAGGTGACTGACTCCCCCTGCCGGCCGGCGCCCGACGCCGACACATAGCCAGCCCCGGCGACAACGTGCTGAGGCCGGCGGTACCGCCGAACGTGGCGCGGCTTTGAGAGGCGGCCCACCGGCGGCAGCCGTGAGCAGATCTCGCCGGTGATATGGCGCTGCTGCGGGCCGCTCGAAATACCCACGTGTTCCGGGAGACGGGCCGAACACCAAGCGGGCCGCTTCAAAGCAGCACTCCTCGTGCTGGGCCATGGCACGTACGAGCTCTCCTATGGAGAGAGCCGCCGCCCGGCGCCTGACACAAGGACTAATCTGCTCTTCGCTGTCCTGCGACCCGTCTCGGTCTCGGTAGTCTCGGGCTGGTCTCGGCTGGCGCCGGTGTAAATGAGGACGGGTACCCCTTCAGAGTGGCGAGCAAAAACTGCGGTACTGCAGTCATAAGCGCCACATAGCCTATTAGCTGGGGCGCTATTAAACCCAAATAATCATCGTATACTGCAGTCATAAAGTCATGCATAGTCGTAGAGTCATAAAGTTTGTTTGCCTAAAAACACTTTATGACTCAAGGAAATCGATTCAACGGCCGAACGGGCGGTTGTTTTGAGTAAATTCACTTCCAGTAAAATACCTGGGAGTATCATTACCGAGCGCCGAGCGGACGCGAAGACTTCCGTGAACTTGGGGGAAAATCTACTTACCTATGAGCGGCCCGACCGTAGCCATGGCTTTCAGAGGCTTATTCCTTCGCAACTACTCGGTTGATACCTGTATTTCTGAAAATCAAGGGACGTCGCCACCTTCCGAAAGTTGTGGGGGGGGGGGGGGACGACGGAGGTATTTGTAAGTCGATTCTTTCCATGCAACGCCCAGGCGTAATGTGTTAAAAGACGAAAATGTTGGTCGACCCCCCCCCCCCCCCCCCACACACACACACACACACACACACTTCCGACGCCCATGCTGAAAGTTTGCACACAAAAATATTCGTGTCTTAAAAACATCGTATTAGGCTTATGCAATTTTGCGTTGTCGAGTTTAGGAACAGCGCGCGCCGACGCACAACTCTTGTCTTCCTTAACGGTGGTGGTTGCGCAACTTGCGGCTACGACCCACCGGCCTCGCGCTCGGCCGGCCCCGGCTGATACGCCCGGTCACGTGACCGCCTGCGGCCGGCGAAGGACGGCTACCGGGGTCGCCGTCCCTGGCATGGTCCTGTTTAACTCAAAAGCAAAGCTTTAAGTGTTCTTCCACATTAGGAAATAACACTTATGAGCAGCCCCCCTGGGTTCCCGACCCGTCTTAACCCGCCCTTGACTGGGGTCTCAGCCGAACGTCATTGACTGGGGGGGGGGGGGGGGACGCGCCCCCATCCCCTGGTTATCTGCCGAACCAATGATGGCAGCGAGACGTGCAAGGCGGTAATCGAAAGCTGACACATCTAAAGCATACTCCACAGTTGCAAATTGAGG